>SZWC01002768.1:132632-148596 GCA_023375785.1 Penium margaritaceum | reverse complement strand
CCCCCCCCCCCCCCCCTCTCTCTCTCTCTCTCTCTCTCTCTCTCTCTTTCCTTCTTCTTCGGGCACACGCGCTACTGCTGTCCCTGTCTCATCCCCCTTCATCTAGCCAAGACTTGAGCTCTTCTGCAGTGTTGTATGTGGCAGCTGATGCTTCAGCCGCACACCGTTTATACGGCGGGGCACACCGTACGAACGGTGTGTGGGTGTGCACGCCCGCACGTCTCTCCATGGGATTGGAGGGCATTCAGGAGCAGTCCATGGTCGTGCAACCACAGCATCAGTCAGCAACTGTCAACTCGATGTCGCTGCTTGCCCGGTTCACGGAGCATCCGAGGGCTCTGTTTCCGTTGCTGCTGCTGCTGCTGCTGTCGCCTCCACTGCCGGGTTGTGGTCTCCAGCATCGGTCATAGCAGTCTCCCCTGTGCTGCTTTGTCCGTGTGTCGTTGCATCACTCTGTTGCTGTGATTTTGTGACCTTGCATCGTTGTGCTGCTGTGACGACGTGTATATGTGTTGCTGAGCCCATGTGCCTTCGTGCCTCATGGCCCTGGGACTGCTCTGTGTCCTTGCAATGTCCCAGATTTTTTGCTGATGACATGTTCGCTTTGCTGGCGTTTGGATTCATCTATCGTGTTGGTTTGTCACTTCTGTTTCCCTCTCTCTTGATCTCACAGCTGCTTCTGCGTGCCCTCCAAGGATGACAGGATGTTTTTGTGGCTGACCTGGCCCCGTGCCCTGGAAGCGAGAGAAACCTCCGTCAGTTTGTCGCTGCTGACCGGTGAATCCAACGTCGACGAAACATCCCACACCTCCTCGTGCCTCTCCCGCTCTCATTCCTCTTCCCGTACTGGTGGGAGACATTGCCGCTGGCTTCCGTGTTGCGTCTGACTATGGGTACAGGAGGGGTTCACACACCTCCCATCACATGGACAAGACATGTCGACAAGGACAGGACAAGAGAATGTTGCACGCGAAGCGTGCACAGGGTTACGAAGTAAAGAGTTTTACAGCGTTAAGCAAACGATGGTTACCTTATGAAACAGAGAGAAGGGTTTGCCAAAGGGGATTTGCCTTCTTAACAAGAAGTACGCATCTTGGAAAACGTCTTGAAGCAAAGTTATTGGTCGAGTCACAATCCACAAATCAACCCACCACACACAAAGGGAATTGCGCCATGATTGATGCCAACATTCCTTACTATGTTCTTGGAAAAGTATGACAAGTAGTTTACAGAATACATTTGTAAACATGAAATGTACGAATAGGAATCTCTACTGAGTAACACTATTCTTTGTGGTGTTCTATCTAATATGGTTCACCCATCTGCACTTGTATGTCTATATGAATAACTATGTGTATTTGTGCATGTACTTAAATGTTTTTACTTATGTTTCTATGGTAATCTAATCTCTCAACCCCATTCGTATCCATATCTGGGTGTCTATTTGTGAATATGTATGTGTCAACATCTGTGCCTATGTTTGCGCTTCTATGTATATCCATATACATACATGCTTTAATAAACATATATCTAAACTTGCACTCGTGACTATTTGTGGGCTATAAGTTTATCAATATCTCTATATGTATCTCAATTTACATCTTTAAGTATTCTTTTATTTCTATGTCTATGTGTATCTACATCTATGCATGTGTTTACATCCATGTCCTTCAATATATTTGTATCTCTAATTCTATTTACATTTGTATGTATTTTCATATGTAGGCGTGTCTAATAACTCATTTCTATCTACATTTATATAGGCATATGTGTTTTTATATGTATTTGTGTTTCTTTCTCCATCTGCATCTATACATGTAGATAGACGTGCATTGTGTAAATGTGTCTTTGAATAATTGTTCATAAAGTATATGGTTTATATTTATGTGTTCCTTGATTTGCATCAATATCAATATCTACATGTATATTTGTAGGCAACCTCATAATTTTCTCCACTAATGTTTACATCTAGTTCTGTATGCCTACTTACATTTTGCTATACCTGGTTGTACCTTTATGTACATGTGGAAACTTGTGTTTGTGTTATATATTTGTCTTTGTCTTGTGTTTTTTAGGGTTAATTGGGTGAATAAGAGGTCTTTGTTATGAAAGGTTTCAAATCAAACATCTTCCACTTGAGCGCTTAGGGGGTTTTCTTTCTTGTCCATAGTTTTGGCTTAGCATGGTTTATTCAACCCCCTTTCTATGATCAATTTTAGTCTTTCCTCATTTTATAACTCATTTACAAAATTTCCTTATTTTTATATAATTTGAGAATTATCTTCTCTAAGCTAAATTTGCAAGTTTAAGCTTTGAAAATTCATATGTCAATGTTAATACAAACATTGTGGAAATTGAACATTACGGTTCGATATTGACCAATCACGCACATGCTTTAAAACTGATGAATTTTCCAAGAGGACCCTCAACTACGGCTTTAGGTGATTACTGTCCATTGGCCAGACATCGATTGAAGACCAAAGGCTTGGAATGTCTCCTCCGAGGCCCCGAAGATGCGGTGCCTAGTAGGTGAAGTGTACATTTGAAAAAAAACCCCTCATTTTTACAGTTCAATAGATTGAGGGAAAGGTTTTGTTATTCTACACCAATTGGCAAGTATAAGATGGTAGATGGAGTATTGGATGTATAAAAAAATAATCATGAAGTCCGGGATAGATGTGTAGTCATTGTAGAAATGGGAATGCATTGTCTAAGCTCGCATGTTGAGGACGTTTTGCTCCGTCGCACTGGATGATGCCTTAGAGCTGAGCAGATAATAGTCGGTCGGAAATGCAAAACCTTGGGTGAGAACGACAAATGCTGGTTTACCAGTCGCTAGGTTCCTGGTGCTCAGGTGTTCTAAATCGTTTTTAACTTTTGCAAGCTTTTCAAACTTTTTTCATTGGTTTTGGTTGGTAACGCACGTGGATGACCATGCTCCCCGTGTCTTGCGTCAGCGAGAATCGCGACGGTGTCTGCATCGGCGCTTTGCGCGACGGGCGGAGAGTCGGCTTCAAACCACCCCCACCGCACCCCCACGCGGCTGACCGCCGCTCAAAACAGCCCAACGCGGGGCTGTGTCCGCTGACGGTCGGGGTCCTCGCTGCCCCACCCCCCCCCCCTTCGCGCGCGCCGGCTCCAAACCACCCCCACCGCACCCCCACGCGGCTGACCGCCGCTCAAAACAGCCCAACGCCAGGCTGTGGCCGCCGACGGTCGGGCTCCTCGCTGCCCCCTCCCCCCCCCCCCTTTCGCGTGCGCCGGCTCCAAACCACCCCCACCGCCCCCCCACGCGGCTGACCGCTGCTCAAAACAGCCCAACGCCAGGCTGTGGCCGCCGACGGTCGGGCTCCTCGCTGCCCCCTCCCCCCCCCCCCTTTCGCGTGCGCCGGCTCCAAACCACCCCCACCGCCCCCCCACGCGGCTGACCGCTGCTCAAAACAGCCCAACGCCAGGCTGTGGCCGCCGACGGTCGGGCTCCTCGCTGCCCCCTCCCCCCCCCCCCTTTCGCGTGCGCCGGCTCCAAACCACCCCCACCGCCCCCCCACGCGGCTGACCGCTGCTCAAAACAGCCCAACGCCAGGCTGTGGCCGCCGACGGTCGGGCTCCTCGCTGCCCCCTCCCCCCCCCCCCTTTCGCGTGCGCCGGCTCCAAACCACCCCCACCGCCCCCCCACGCGGCTGACCGCTGCTCAAAACAGCCCAACGCCAGGCTGTGGCCGCCGACGGTCGGGCTCCTCGCTGCCCCCTCCCCCCCCCCCCTTTCGCGTGCGCCGGCTCCAAACCACCCCCACCGCCCCCCCACGCGGCTGACCGCTGCTCAAAACAGCCCAACGCCAGGCTGTGGCCGCCGACGGTCGGGCTCCTCGCTGCCCCCTCCCCCCCCCCCCTTTCGCGTGCGCCGGCTCCAAACCACCCCCACCGCCCCCCCACGCGGCTGACCGCTGCTCAAAACAGCCCAACGCCAGGCTGTGGCCGCCGACGGTCGGGCTCCTCGCTGCCCCCTCCCCCCCCCCCCTTTCGCGTGCGCCGGCTCCAAACCACCCCCACCGCCCCCCCACGCGGCTGACCGCTGCTCAAAACAGCCCAACGCCAGGCTGTGGCCGCCGACGGTCGGGCTCCTCGCTGCCCCCTCCCCCCCCCCCCTTTCGCGTGCGCCGGCTCCAAACCACCCCCACCGCCCCCCCACGCGGCTGACCGCTGCTCAAAACAGCCCAACGCCAGGCTGTGGCCGCCGACGGTCGGGCTCCTCGCTGCCCCCTCCCCCCCCCCCCTTTCGCGTGCGCCGGCTCCAAACCACCCCCACCGCCCCCCCACGCGGCTGACCGCTGCTCAAAACAGCCCAACGCCAGGCTGTGGCCGCCGACGGTCGGGCTCCTCGCTGCCCCCTCCCCCCCCCCCCTTTCGCGTGCGCCGGCTCCAAACCACCCCCACCGCCCCCCCACGCGGCTGACCGCTGCTCAAAACAGCCCAACGCCAGGCTGTGGCCGCCGACGGTCGGGCTCCTCGCTGCCCCCTCCCCCCCCCCCCTTTCGCGTGCGCCGGCTCCAAACCACCCCCACCGCCCCCCCACGCGGCTGACCGCTGCTCAAAACAGCCCAACGCCAGGCTGTGGCCGCCGACGGTCGGGCTCCTCGCTGCCCCCTCCCCCCCCCCCCTTTCGCGTGCGCCGGCTCCAAACCACCCCCACCGCCCCCCCACGCGGCTGACCGCTGCTCAAAACAGCCCAACGCCAGGCTGTGGCCGCCGACGGTCGGGCTCCTCGCTGCCCCCTCCCCCCCCCCCCTTTCGCGTGCGCCGGCTCCAAACCACCCCCACCGCCCCCCCACGCGGCTGACCGCTGCTCAAAACAGCCCAACGCCAGGCTGTGGCCGCCGACGGTCGGGCTCCTCGCTGCCCCCTCCCCCCCCCCCCTTTCGCGTGCGCCGGCTCCAAACCACCCCCACCGCCCCCCCACGCGGCTGACCGCTGCTCAAAACAGCCCAACGCCAGGCTGTGGCCGCCGACGGTCGGGCTCCTCGCTGCCCCCTCCCCCCCCCCCCTTTCGCGTGCGCCGGCTCCAAACCACCCCCACCGCCCCCCCACGCGGCTGACCGCTGCTCAAAACAGCCCAACGCCAGGCTGTGGCCGCCGACGGTCGGGCTCCTCGCTGCCCCACCCCGCCCCCCCTTTCGCGCGCGCCGGCTCCAAACTGCCCCCACCGCACCCCCACGCGGCTGACGTGTTCCACCTCGCCACCCACCACCTGTTCAGGCCTAAAACTCTTATCTACCCCCTTTCAAAGCACTTCCAGCGGCCGTGGCTCATCAGCATCGCAGTAGTTCTCCACACGTGCGCGCGATTGCGTCAATTCCCACTTCATAACCTCAGAGCGCGCCCTTCCACCCACGAGCAACAAAAGACGGTAAAATGTTGTCAAACAGGTACGAACTCGCATGACCCCAACTTTGCCCATTCCATCCCCCTCCTAACCCCCCCCTCTGCTCCAGGCCTCTCCCCCATTTCTCATTTTGTCAATTTTCTTCTGTCATTCCAGGTTCTAAAACAAAAAAAGAAAAAAAAAGGAAAAAAAAAAGAACACACAAACACACACACAACACAAACCAAACCACAAAAACACAATCCAACCTTCGTGCGTCCTTTTCACACAAACCTTGTCGAATCACCGGTCGTCATATGATGGCTCGCATCAGACGAGCCCCTCCACCCAATCGAGCCCCTTTCAAAATTTGTACAGTCAACGTAAACGGTTTTAATTCCAAAGGAAAACATGCCCTTTTGGCTACTTTCCTACAAGTCTATCAAGTTGCACTCTGCATCATCACTCACACATGACTCCACCTAGACTGCCACATCCAACACCTTCGGCGCACTCTCCCCAAACACACGTCATCCACACGACTACTCCCAACCAGGGAGTTGCGATCATGGTCAATCACCCCCGGATGAGCACATCTCATGAATTCTCCTCCCCGTGCGGCTGTTTTGTACGAATGAATGTAAAGCTCGATGACCACAAATTTACCGTCATCGGAGTTTACGGTCCTAACCGTGCCTCCCACTACCAACCACTTTTATCCACCATTGCCAACCATCTTAAAGCCAATCCCCCCAAAGAGGACCTCATCGTCGGGGGTGATTTCAACTTTGTTGAAAGCACCCCTCTCGACACGAACCCCACACGACCATACTTCAACCAATCTCTACCGTTATCCTTCCACTCGGCTTTTCCCCAACCTCTCAACGATGCCTTCCGAACTAAACACCTGAACGGCTTTGAATTCACATACACATCTCCAGCACATCATTCATCAAGTCGCATTGATCGAGTCTATGTTTCCCACAGCCTCCTTTCTCACGTCGAAGAGCATGAGCACGTTCCCATGCCTATCGGACTCTCAGATCATACACACATCCCCATCACTACCATCATCCACCCCTCACGTACTTTTGGCGGGGGCTCTTGGCGTCTCAACATCTCTTTTTTACCAACGCGATGGTTACCAGACTAGGATCCGGGAAATCCTTTGTTCATATGAAGAAGAGTTAGTCTCTTGGATTGACCTCAAAGAGGCCTTGCGTAGTTTCTCTATCCGTTATGCCAAAAATGAAGCAACTAGACGTCGACGTACGCTTGCACACCTTAACAACCGTCTTGCTCGCCTTCGCCGGCTTGTTCGCTCCCAACCCAGAAATCGGGAATGGCAAGGTCGTCTAAACCTTGTTACCTCTCAGCTCAAGTCCTACTGGAATGACACTCTTGGACGTTTGCTCCTCTGAGCTCGAGTATCTTTCCACCGGGAAATTGACCAACCTCACCAAGTCCTCAAGTCTCTCGCAAAACAAACATCTGTCTATCACCTGCATCAATGCTCTTGAACCCGAGCATGGCCCGCATGTCTCTGACGTCAATGGCATTATGTCCATTGCCACATGCTTTTACACCAGACTTTTCCAACCTCGACCAACCACTCCTCAGGAGTGGTTGAGACTGATGGAAACTTGGCAGCCCTCAGGGAGGTGATCAGGCTCACTAAGAGCCGCCTAGGCAGGACCAACTGTTTGTGAGAGGGAGTTGCAGGTCGCACAGACAGAAGTTATGGAAGAAAATGTAGGTCTGCAGAGAACGCGAATGTCTGAATCGACTCTTGAGTGAGAAAGTACATTAGCACAGCTTTCTAACAAGCCTAAGTACGCCTCATTTGGCACATGGAGCTGGAAGAACCACGCTGTCAAAGTTCACCTCCGAGCACACTCCTAGCCTAGCGGGATGAGAGGCAGTCACACTCTCACACAAGAGAATAACCATCCCTGCCATGTGCACAACCAATAATCTTGGTGGGGACCTTCCTTGAAGCTCCCTGAAGGTCCTCCTGCCGCCTTTCTACTCTGAAGGCCGCTCCAAACCTCCTTGGCCAATAATTGTGGCCGTCATTGGTATTGGTAGTGCAGGAGCCATCACTTGAACCGGACCCATCGCCACCAAACCTTGAAAATCCATATCTCCCTCGAACGGACTCCGAATCGAGTTCCGTAAATTGCTACAGAACCAGCAAAACATCCTCTATTCACTTTTGTGACCTGATGATTTTTATCGAGCAACCCACTTTGGTCACTTTTTTTGGCACCCCATATCCAACATTCTCCCACTTTGCGAGAATAAAAATCACACAAGTCCACANACTTGAACCGGACCCATCGCCACCAAACCTTGAAAATCCATATCTCCCTCAAACGGACTCCGAATCGAGTTCTGTAAAGTGCTACAGAACCAGCAAAACATCCTATATTCACTTTTGTGACCTGATGACTTTTATCGAGCAACCCACTTTGGTCACTTTTTTTGGCACCCCATATCCAACATTCTCCCACTTTGCGAGAATAAAAATCACACAAATCCACACTGTCCCCTCAGCTGCTGAAAGCGGTGTGCTGCCAGCGGCTTGGTCAGGAAGTCTACCAGCATCATGCTTGAAGGGCAGAACTTGATCTGCACCACCTTCTTTGCCACGAGTTCGCGGATGAAGTGATATCGCAAGTCAATGTGCTTGGTGCGGGCGTGAAACTCTACATCCTTGGTCAGAGCAATGGCGCTCATGTTGTCAGAGTAGATTATAGTTGCTGTGGTTTGCTGATGTCCAAGGCTTGCCAGGAGCTCACGCAGCCACACGGCTTCCTTTGCTGCTTCACTCAAGGTGATGTACTCAGCTTCGGTGGAGGAGAGGGCGACACACTCTTGCTTCTTGCTCCTCCAATTGATTGCACCTCCTCCGAGTACAAACACGAACCCACTGGTCGACCTCCTAGTGTCCAGGTCACCTCCCCAATCTGCGTCACTGTAGCCGATGAGGATGGGACTGTTGTTGCCGTTGAAGGTGAGGCAAAGGCTGCTGCTACTGTCGAGATAGCGCAGCACGCGCTTAACCACCTCCCAATGCGGCATGCCCGGATTCTCGCAAAACTTGCTGAGCACTCCCACTGCTTGGCTGATTTCGAGGCGCGTGCCGACTGCAGCGTACATAAGGCTCCCTACTGCTGCTTGGTACGCTTCTGCTTCCATGTGGCTGCTCTCTTGGATGCCGCGGGGAGTCTGCGTCATGCTCAGCTTGGCTCCCACTTCGAGTGGTGTCGCTGCTTTGCGCGCTCCTGGCGTGTTGAAGCGCTTGACGATGTCGCTCACGTACGCGCTCTGCGACAACTCCAAAGTCTGCTGCTGCCGGTCGCGCTTGACCTGAAGGCCAAGGTAGTAACTGAGCTCTCCCATGTCTTTCATGTCGAACCTGGCAGCAAGGGACTGCTTCACATCGTCCAAAAGAGACTTGGAGTCAGATGCAATGAGCAGATCATCAACATAGAGCAAGATGATGATCTGGTTTGCCTCTTGTGTGCNCCTGCCATGTTGAAGCGCTTGACGATGTCGCTCACGTACGCGCTCTGCGACAACTCCAAAGTCTGCTGCTGCCGGTCGCGCTTGACCTGAAGGCCAAGGTAGTAACTGAGCTCTCCCATGTCTTTCATGTCGAACCTGGCAGCAAGGGACTGCTTCACATCGTCGAAAAGAGACTTGGAGTCAGATGCAATGAGCAGATCATCAACATAGAGCAAGATGATGATCTGGTTTGCCTCTTGTGTGCACCCATAGATAGCATGGTCTGCTTCACTGCGCACAAAGCCAAGGCCAGCTAGCTGCTCATCCATCTTGTGGTACCATGCTCGCGGGGCTTGCTTCAGGCCGTAGAGGGCCTTCACGAGCTTGCACACCAAACCTTCCTTCCCTTCCACGACATACCTCTCTGGCTGCTCCATGTACACATCCTCCTCAAGGTCACCATTCAGAAATGCACACGTCACATCCATTTGGTGCACCTCCCAGTCCATAGGAGCAGCAAGAGCGAGGATCGCTTGGATGGATGGGAACTTAGCGACAGGTGCAAATGTCTCATTGTAATCCACACCCTCCGTCTGCGCACACCCCTTCGCAACCAGCCGTGCTTTGTACCTGAGAATCTTACCATCCGCACCACGCTTGCGCCTGAAGATCCACCGGCATCCGGTCACCCGGCTACCGCGTGGAGCCTCCTCGAGAGTCTAGGTGCCGTTCTTCATGAGCGCATCATACTCCTCATCTGCTGCGCCACGCCAATCTGCCACCTCAGCGCTGTGCATGGCTTCAGCAAATGTGGTTGGGTCATCGGTGACTGTGAGGAAGAGAAGCTCGAGATCGGACGACTCCGTTGGTGGTGGAACGGTGCACAAGTTCACTAGCTCCTCCAGCGGCCTCTGTTTGTTTGCGAGGTGCTCGGATCGCTTCAGTGGCTCCCCACTGTCCTTTGCATCTTTGTTGAGGCGTGCAGACCCTCGTGGCAGCTACTCTGCATTGCTTTGCTGCTCCTCCTCATCAGATTCCGCTGCCAGCTCCTTCTCCTTCTCAGCTCCCTCCACCTCCTTGTCGTTGCCGTTGTCACCGCCATCTTCCGCACCGCCCTCTTCTGATATCGGTACTTCTCCCACTTTTGGTACAAGTGCGGGAGCAAGCGGAACTGCCGACATAGGGCTCCAAGTCCAGCCCTTCAATTCCTCTTGAAAGACGACGTCACGGCTGCGGATGATCTTGCGAGCAGCAAGGTTGTAGAGGCGGTATCCCATGGTGTCGTAGCCGAGGAAGGCGGCCTTCACCAACTTTGCGTCCAACTTGTTACGGTTGCCGGTAGGCACGTGCACAAATGCGCCACACCCGAAGACTTTCAAGTGCGTCACTGTTGGCTTGCGTCCCGTCCACGCCTCCTCCGGTGTCATCAGCGGCACGGCGCGCGTGGGACTCCGGATTTTCAGGTACACGGCAGTGTTGACCGCAACTTTCCAGAAGGTTGGTGGGAGCTCCGCGTCTTGGAGCATGCTGCGATCACGCTCCATGAGTGTGCGGTTCACACATTCAGCCACGCAGTTCAGCTGCGGTGTTGCAGGTGGGGTGACCTCGTGCTTGATCCCGCGACGCTTGAGGTAAGTGCGGAAGTCGTTGGAGAGGTACTCTCCTCCACCATCGGTGCGAAGCACCTTCAACCGCCTGCCACTCTCATTCTGTGCAGCACCAATCCACACCTTGAAAGCGTCAAAGCTCTCATCCTTTCCAGCCAAGAAGGACACACACGTCTTCCTTGACTTGTCATCAATGAACGTGACAAAGTACAACTTGCCGGACAAGGACTGTGATGGCATGGGACCGCACAAATCAGAGTGAACGAGTGAGAGAAGCTCAGCCGCCCCCTTCCCTTCCACCGTGAAAGGAGCGNGCTCCATGAGTGTGCGGTTCGCACGTTCAGCCACGCCGTTCAGCTGCGGTGTTCCAGGTGGGGTGACCTCGTGCTTGATCCCGCGACGCTTGAGGTAAGTGCGGAAGTCGTTGGAGAGGTACTCTCCTCCACCATCGGTGCGAAGCACCTTCAACCGCCTGCCACTCTCATTCTGTGCAGCAGCAATCCACACCTTGAAAGCATCAAAGCACTCATCATTTCCAGCCAAGAAGGACACCCACGTCTTCCTTGACTTGTCATCAATGAACGTGACAAAGTACAACTTGCCGGACAAGGATTGTGATGGCATAGGACCGCACAAATCAGAGTGAACGAGTGAGAGAAGCTCAGCCGCCCCCTTCCCTTCCACCGTGAAAGGAGCGCGGGCTTGCCTTCCTTCAATGCAGCTCTCACAAGCCGATGCACCTGGCTGCTTCACCCCCTTGAGCTCCAGGCCGCGGACCATCTGCTGCATGGAGATGATGGCGCCAAAGCCGAGGTGACCGAGCCGGCGGTGCCACAGGCCGATGTCGTGTTTTCCCTCTCTCGCCGCCAACGCTGAGTTGGCTTCCTTCTCCGACGCCACGTAGAGGCGGTAAAGACCGTCCTCCTTGTTCGCTTTTGCAAGCACACGGCCTGCACGGGCAGAGATGGTACAGCCACCATTCTCAAAGCAAACCTGCATGCCTTCGGAGATGAGAGATGAGACAGAGAGGAGGTTAGCTGCTAGTCCTGGAACATGGAGCACCCCCTTCACACGACATTCCACGTGCTTACCCTCAACGGAAGCACAAAACACAATCTCACCCTCCCCAACCGCCATTTGCACATGGTTGTCCCCCATGTACACCCGACGAGGCTCGATGACGGTGTAGACGACGAACCACTCCCGGTGACACGTCATGTGTCGCGTGGCTCCCGAGTCGATGATCCAGAACAGGGCGGTGTTGTCGGAGACGTGCAGGACCCGGATGGTTGTCACGAATCCACTCTCCCAATCTGCGGCGTTCGCAGAAGCGTCGCACTGTTTTCCCGCTCCCACTCCAGCAGCAAGGTCCGCCTTCTTCTTCCGGCATTCGCGTGCCCAATGGCCCGGCTTCTTGCAGTAGTGGCAGTTCCCCTTCTTCTTCCCTCCTCCGCCATTGTCCCTAGTTGGTGCAGCACCACCCCCATGACCAGAGTTGGTGATGAGAGCGACGTCCAGTCCGCTTCCGTACTCATCTCCCTTGCGCTGCTCCTCCTCAAACAGCAGGCTCTCCTCCACATCATTGAGGGAGAGCTTGTCGCCACGCTGGTCCAGGGCAACAATGAGAGGAGTATAGCTGCTAGGAAGACCAGAGAGGATGGTTAGCATGAGCACACGTTCCTTGACAGGGTCCTCAATCGCAGCAAGCTGGTCAGAGAGAGACTTCACCATGTTGATGTAGTCAATCATGGATCCGGATTCATCCATCTTCACAGTGTGAAAGTGACGACGCAGCTGCATGTTCATGAGGATTGACTTGGAAGCATAAGTGGACTCAAGATTTTTCCAAACCTCCTTTGGCATGAGGATGCCACAGATGAGGAGTTGCTGCCGTTCGGCGAGGTGGAGGTAGATGGTTGCCAGGGCGCGGTCACGCTTCTCGCGGTAGGTACGGGCCTCGATAGGGGATAGGGAGCTTTCTTCTGGTTCCTTCTCCTTCTCATCCACCTGGCTCCAGAGACCCTTCTCCATCAGCACCATCTTCATGTTGTTGCTCCAGTTAAAGAAGTTCTTGCCTTCGAACTTGGCGATGCTGACGCCGGCCACCACGGAAGCGGATGTCACCATGGTAGTGCAACATTCAGCCCACAAACGGCTCTCTCACACAACAGGGTGCAAGGAATGCCTCAAGGATGAGACAAAGCCTTGTTCTAGCTCTGATACCACTGATGGAAACTTGGCAGCCCTCATGGAGGTGATCAGGCTCACTAAGAGCCGCCTAGGCAGGACCAACTGTTTGTGAGAGGGAGTTGCAGGTTGCACAGACAGAANCACGGAAGCGGATGTCGCCATGGTAGTGCAACGTTCAGCCCACAAACGGCTCTCTCACACAACAGGGTGCAAGGAATGCCTCAAGGACGAGAAAAAGCCTTGTTCTAGCTCTGATACCACTGATGGAAACTTGGTAGCCCTCAGGGAGGTGATCAGGCTCACTAAGAGCCGCCTAGGCAGGACCAACTGTTTGTGAGAGGGAGTTGCAGGTTGCACAGACAGAAATTATGGAAGCATATGTAGGTCTGCAGAGAACGCGAATGTCTGAATCGACTCTTGAGTGAGAAAGTAAATTAGCACAGCTTTCTAACAAGCCTAAGTATGCCTCATTTAGCACATGGACTGGAAGAACCACTCTGTCAAAGTTCACCTCCTAGCACACTCCTGGCCTAACGGGATGAGCGGCAGTCACACTCTCATACAAGAGAATTGCCATCCTTGCCATGTGCACAACCAATAATCTTGGTGTGGACCTTCCTTGAAGTTCCCTGAAGGTCCTCCTGCCGCCTTTCTACTCTGAAGGCCGCTCCAAACCTCCTTGGCCAATAATTGTGGCCGTCATTGGTGCTCGTAGTGCAGGAGTCATCACTTGAACCGGACCCATCGCCACCAAACCTTGAAAATCCATATCTCCCTCAAACGGACTCCGAATCGAGTTCCGTAAAGTGCTACAGAACCAGCAAAACATCCTCTATTCAATTTTGTGACCTGATGATTTTTATCAAGCAACCCACTTTGGTCACTTTTTTTGGCACCCCATATCCAACAGAGACATGTGGTTGAGACATGTGGGAGTGGAGTGCCAGAAGGGCTGCTCCTGTCCAATATCATGGGGGGTTGGTGGCAAGGGCCAAAGGCCAAAGACTGTGGTGGGCTGAAATCCGATGAGAGGGGAGGGTAAATCCACAGCCACCAAGCTTCGTCGGTGTGCATATGTTGTCCTGGCCTATGAAACGGAGTGTCCATTCACGTCCTGGTGTTTTAGAACCGCTAATGGAGCTGATGATCGTGCGTGTGATGCTGGAAATGGTGGTGCGAGGGGGAGGAAGTACGTTTGCGTGGTAAAGGAAGGTGGAAGTGATAAAAGAGTGGGCGACAAGGGATCGTGTGTGAGTGGGGAGGTGTTGTGAGGCCCAATGATTTGCCGAAGAGGAAACACGAACGGAAAGTGGATCCCAAGTAGCACCTAGATCAATGGTAGGACTGATTTGAACGCCTAGAAGGCGTTCAGTAAGGCGACTCCAAGGAAAGGGGGTCTGAATGGGGGGCGCAGGAGATTTGAGGGCCCCCAAGCCAAGTAGGGCGCACTTGTCACTGTGGACCTCCAAACCGGCTCCATCGCTGAGTATGGAGAGGAGATTTTGGGCAAGAAAGAGATCGGCATAAGAGTGGAGGAATAGTGTTATGTCATCAGCGAAACATTGGACCTTGAGGGGGATAGAGAAGTGTGGGTGAGAAATTCCACGAATAATAGATTGACGGGCACATGTGTACCATGGTTCAATAGCGAGAACAAAGAGGACAGGTGCTAAAGGACAGCCTTGACGAACCCCAGAGGCAACGTTAACACAAGGTCCAATATGTCCATTGGTTTTTAGACGGAGGGTGGAGTCAGAGTGTAGAATAGTGAGCCATTTTGTGAAAAACTCGCCAAGACCGTAGGTACGGGCGACTTTGAATAGGTAGGGTCTATCCAAGGAGTCGTAGGCCTTTCTTATGTCAAGGAGAAGCAAGAAGGCTGAAGAGGTAGGAGAGGCATGTGCCGAGAGTATGTCAAGGGTTGTGGACATTGTGTGTTGGATTTGTCGTTTTGGGACAAAACCAGTTTGGTCAGGGCTAATGAGACTGTTGAGTAACGGGTTGAGGCGTTCGACCATTGCCTTTGCGATGATTTTGTAGTCTGTGCAAAGGAGGGAGATGGGTCAGTAATGCCCAATGTTGGTTTTGTCGCCCTTTTTGAAAAGGACGGTGACAAGTGCATTACACATGGATGGAGGCATTTTAATGGAGGATTCAATATCACGGATCAATCGCATAAAGTGTGGCTTCAGTTCACTCCAGAACATTTGGTAGAATTCGGCAGGCAACCCGTCCTCTCCAGGAGATTTTCCTCCTTTTAGGTCTAGGATGACGTCAGTGAATTCTTGTGGGAAAAATGGGGAATTCAAAGATGCCGCTTGTGTCTAAGTCAATGATGGGGTGCAAAAAGAGAGGAGTTGGAAGTGGAAGTGGAGGTGGAGGTGGAGGTGGAGGTGGAGGTGGAGGTGGAGGTGGAAGTGGAGGAGGAGGTGGAGGTGGAGGTGGAGGCGGAGGCGGAGGCGGAGGCAAGGGCGGAGGCGGAGGCTGAGGCGGAGACGGAGGTGGAGGCGGAGGTAGAGGCGGAGGTGGAGGCAGAGGCGTAGGCGGAAGCGGAGGCGGAGGTTGAGGCGGAGGTTGAGATGGAGGCGGTGGCGGAGGTGGAGGTGGAGTTGGAGGTGGAGGTGGACGTGGAGGTGAAGGTGGACGTGGGGGTGGAGTTGGAGGTAGAGGTGGACATGGAGGTGGAGGTTGACGTGGTGGATTTGGAGGTGGTGGAGGCGGTGGAGGCGGTGGAGGTGGTGGAGGTGGAGGAGGTGGAGGAATTATAGGCCGTGGAGGAGGTGGAGGAGGAGGAGGAGGAGGAGGATGAGGTAGTCCAACTCCTCCGCTATCGCGCCTGCTGTTGCTGTGGTTGCAGCTGCTCTTGGTGTGGTTGCAACTGCTACTGCTGCTGCTGCTGCTGCCACCGCTGCTCCTTTTTCTGCTGCTGCTGCTGCCGCAACTGGTGCTTCACACCTTCTGTCTATGTGTCTACCTGTATTTCTGCCAGTCTGTCCATTCGTCCGTCCGTTTGTCTGCCCGTCCATCCTTCCGTCTGTCCATCCCTCCGTCCGTCCGACCATCCGTCCATCAGTCCGTTCTTCCGTCCGTCCGTCCAACCGACCATCCGTCCATCCGTCCATCCATCCTTCTGTCCGTCCATCCATCCTTCCATCCATCCATCCATCCATCCATCCGCCCGTCCGTCCGTCCGTCCTTCCGTCCGTACGTCCGTCTGTCTGTCCGTCCAGTCAGTCAGTCAGTCAGTCAATCAGTCAGTCAGTCTGTCAGTCAGTCAGTCAGTCAGTCAGTCAGTCAGT
>SZWC01002768.1:93067-114000 GCA_023375785.1 Penium margaritaceum | reverse complement strand
GGGGGGGGGGGGAGCTAGAACTTGGAGGGGTCTCCCATTGTTGCTCATTCTTGATTCCTAATCATTTACTTTCAGTCTTCAGCTGCTTTCTGGCGCTAATACTGGCGTGCACATTTTTGAGTAACAAACCCAGAGCTTCCACACTTTGACTCTAGAGCAGCAGACTAGGGGGGCAGCAGACTTGAGCAACGAGCGTCGAAGCTCGCACGCTGCATCAACAACGTTGCTGCCCCAATCTGCTACCTAGCCTTTCCATTTTGATATCAAAGCTAGAGCGGAGCAGTAGCACCAGAAGAGTGGCGTACAGATGCCAGACAACGTCGACAGACCCCCATACGCTCCAGTGTAGGGGAAATGTTGCCAGATTTTTTTTCGGCATCATTGACCCGCCTGGTGGTGACGTTAGATTTTCTCCCACGGCTACTGGGCTAGGGTAAGTGCTGGCGGAATTTTCCGGCAGCACTAACCCCCACGCGTGGCGCGAGGAGGTGAGCGGCAGGTCGAGTCCGACACCTACGGGCGACGACGCACGTGGCAACGTCACCGAGGTGTAGTGATTGGTACCAGGAAGCAGCAGCAACAGCCTGCAGCAGTAGCAGCAACAGGCAAGAGTAGTGAACAGTGGCAGCAGTAGCCAGCAGCAGCTGCGTGCAGCAGCAGCAACCGGCAGCAGAAGCAGCTCGCTATAGCTCGCAGCAGCAGCAGCCCGCAACAGCAAGCAACAGTGGCGGCCAACAGTTGCAGCTTGCAGCAGCAGCAACGGTAGCGAGCAGCAGCAGCAACAGTGAGTAACAACAGCAACAGCGAGTAGCGGCAGCAGTAGCAAGCAGCAACAACAGTAAGCTGAAACATCCGGAGTAGTAAGCAACAGCAAGTAGCAACAGCAGCCGGCTGCAGCAGCAGCAGCAACGAGCAGTAGCTAGCAGCAGCCAGCAGCGGCTGCTGTTGCTCACAGCCTGTAGCTCGCCGCAAGGAACGGGCTGCGAGCCCGCTGCTTGCTGCGAGCAGCGAACTGCTGGCAGGGAGCAACGAGCTCATTGCTCGAAGCCCGCAGCCCAGAGCAAGCAGCAAAGCTCGCTATCAGACAAAAAGAGAAAAAAAAAGGAAGGAAAACATTCCCCCATCCCAGCAGCAGCTGCCATAGCAACTGTAGCAGCCACAGTAGCCACAGCAGTCGCAGCAATAGCAACAACAGCAGCAGTCGCTACTGCAACAGCAACCGTAGCAGCAACAGTCGCTACTGCAACAGCAACCGTAGCAGCAGTAGTAGTAGTTGCTGTTGCAACAGCAGCCGCAACAATAGCAACATCAGCAGCTGCAACAACAGCAGTAGCCACAGTAGCAGTTGTAGTAGCAGCAGTAGCAGCATTAGCAGTGGCAGCAAAAGCAACAGTAGTAGCAACAACAGTGCCAAGAAACGGCAACGACAGCAAAAGTAGCAGTAGCGGCATCAACAATAGCAACCGCTGCAACCTCGTAGCAGCGACCCCAACGACGGCCGCTGCTGACGTGAGCATCCCCCCGTTGACGTTCCTCCTGACGTCACTGCTAACTTCATCAACAAAAAAACAAAAAAAGAGGAAAAAGAAATGAGGGGGAAGAAACTCTTTAGCAGTAGCAGCTGATAACGCGGCTACAGCTGCTGACATCAGCTGTCCTAGGTTGATGTCACTGCTGACATCAGTAGCACACAAAAAAAAAACCAACAAAAAACTAAGAGAGGGGGCACCAAAACCCACCATGGCTAACAGCTCCAGTGGGGAGGGGTCCTCCTCCATTGAGGGGACCTCCAAGGGGGATACCCCCCTTTCCTTTTCTGCAACAGCAGCAGTAGCAACAGCAGCCAACAGGCGTCGTCGCCGGCACCTCTGACCCCCTAGCTGTCATCCAGCAACAGCTCGCTACCTTGACGCAACACCTTGCAGCACTACAACCTTTGGCCTCACAAATTCCCACTAGTGTCCCGGTGCCGTTCATTCCTCCTGGGTACGTCGACCCTGCAATGTTTGCTGCCACGCATTATCTGGCACAGAAGCAGACTCAGCGCCAGCGGCAGATAGTGACCTCCGTCCTAAGCCCCACTTTGGGCGCCGACCGCAGGCAAAAGGACTTTGAAATGCTGCCGCCGCCACTTCAGGTCGGCGAGTAGCTCCGAAGCTTGGAGCTCAGCTTCCGCATCTGGGCGCAGGGTGAAGGCTTGTGGGCCTATTACACCTTTCTGTACGACTCCACTCATGCTGACCAGCTATACGACGCTGGTCGCGCCGTACGCGCCTTCGTTCCCGTAGCCCCTTTGGCTTCCCGCCTAGCCTTAGAGCCCTTCATCGGCAACTTCAGCGCTGGAGGCACCCCAGACCCTGCAGTCGCGTGGCACATCCTCACCTGTCCCCATCGCATGTCCAGGGACACTAAGACCATCCGTCTGTTGCGGGAGTTCAACTCCCTCTACATGGGGGAGACCGAGACAATCACCGTTTACTGGCAGCGTGCTGAGGATATCCTCCGTCGCCTCGCCACCTCCGCTCCACCGCCTCTGGCCGTGCTCTTCACCATCAAGCGCGGTGCCACCGACACATATTCGGACGTCTTCGTCCACTACTCCCCGGATATCCTCTGTACCATGGAGTCCCAGGGCACCCTCATGCCCTAGGCATACAAGTTCTTCCTCAGGATTGAGGAAGCTCTTCTAGAGTCCCACCTCCACCGCATAGAGATCTTTGCCTCCCCTACTGTCGCTTCAGTGGCCGTCACTTCTCCCACAGCAGCTACCTTCGCCAGCTCCTTGTCGCTGGGGAAGAAGAAGAAACGGAGCAAGAAAGGTAAGGGTCAGAAGCAGCATCTGTCGGTTGGGTCCAGCGGTGGTGGCTTGGTCTGTCACAACTGTGGTCAGCCAGGGCACGGGTGGTACACATGCTTGCTACCCATGGAAGAGGCGCACGTCATCGCCACCATGCGTTGCCAGCGGGAGCGCCGTCTCGCATCTGCCGCCGTAGCTGTCGTCGCCCCTGACGCTTCAACCCTGTCCAGCAGCTCCACTCCTCCGAGCGCCACACCGGTCTCGTAGACGCCAGCTCTACATCAGCATCATCCGCAGCCGTCGGCGCCGTCGTTCTCTTCACCAAAGCAGTCCTTTTATCTGGGCTCAGGTGTTGTCACTTTGCACCCAGTCTACACTCCCAGGCCGTCCTCACGTGAGTGTCAGCTAGAGAAGTTTATTGCGCTTCATCTCGGCCTGCCTCGGCCTCCCTCCTTGGGAAGTGCGAGTTGCGTTATGTCCTGCTCGTCCCCATCACCCTACTAGACTTAGATAGAGCTGTGGTCATGTCCTGCTTCTTCGTCTGTCTCACCATCTTCCGCGATCTCCACTGCTCCCCTTCATGACAACGTCGCATGGCTTGATGATTGGCAGTCTCGGTTTGCACCCCCTTCCACCGTGTTCGTGTCTCTCGCTTGCTGCCATGTGACTATTCGTGATCTCGGGACTCTGGTCTAGGACCCTGCCGAGACGTGGATCATCGTCTCTGGAGCTCCGCATCACATGACGGCCTCTCGTGAGGCCTTTAGTATACTTGGTCCTATTGGCAATGCCTCCGGTGTCCAAAAGGGCTCCGAACAGGTGTTCCCTGTCCGCGATGTCGGCGTCGTTCATTTCCATGGTCTTGCTAGTAATGTATTCGTGACCAATATCCTATACGTCCCGGGTCTTGAGCTCAGCCTCCTGTCGGTTACTACTCTTAACCGCATGAGCATGGACGTTGTGCACTCGCGTGGTGCACTGTGTCATTGCGTCCGTCTGGTCTGGTCGTTCTTCACGACACCGCCCGTGGCAACCTGTGGCATGTCCCTCGCCTGTCCTCCTCTTGTTCCGCTCCCTCCCCGTCGGCCGCCACAAGCCATGTGTTTGGCACCAGTACACTCTTTTCGCAGCACACCCGCCTCCTACACCGCCGCCTTTGCCACGTCTACTCTGCTGCCATCGATAGCATGCTCCGCACCCAGCCGGCCAAGAGCCTCGATACAGACACTTTCCCTTGGCCGTGTCCCACGGAGTACATTGATTACGCTCAGGGCAAGATGCACCGGTCCACATACCCTCAGTCTTCCTCTCGTGCATGAGCCCTTCTAAAATCTGGTGCATTCCGATGTCATGGGTCCCCTCCCTACCGAGTCCGATGGCAAACATGGCCAATATGTCCTCACCCTCACTTACGACCACTCTCGTTATCGCTTTGTCTTTTGCCTCCGGCAAAAGAGTGATGTCGCCCGCACCATTCAGGACTGGCTTGTTGTTGCGGAGTGCAAGTGTGGTTGCTCTCTTCGCTGCTTTTGCTCTGATCGCGGTGGTGAGGCAAGACCACGATGTTTTTTGCTTCCCACGGTGTCCACCACGAGACGTCAACGCCCTATACACCCGCTCAGAACGGCGTCTCCAAGCGCCGGAACTGCACTATGGCCGACGCCGTCCGCACCATGCGGGTTGAGTCTGGTCTCTCTTATTGCTTCTATTTTGAAGCCATGGCCTCCATGACATGGGTCTAGAACTGATCTCCCCAACGGCTTCTTCCCCGCCAGTCCACGTACCAGCACTGGTGCGATCAGCGTGTTGACCTCCGGGCCTGCAGCCTTAGTCGCACCCGCTGGCCCCTTGAGGCCGGCATCCCCAGTTGCGTCCACTGGCCTCTCCGGGCCGGAAGCTCGAGTCGCACCTGTTGGCCCCTCCGGGCAAGCAGCCCCAGTCGCGCCCACTGACCCCTTGAAACTGGCATCCCCAATCGCATCCGTCGGCCTTTCTGGGCCGGGAGCCCCAGTCGCGCCTGCCGACCCCTCGAGGCCGGCATCCCCAGTCGCGTCCGCTGGCCCCTCTGGGCTGGCATCCCAAGTCGCGCCTGCTGGCCCCTCCGAGCCAGCAGCCCCTATCTTGTCCGCTTGTACCTCCGTGCCAACAGCCCCGTCCGCCTGTGTTAGCTCATCGGACTCGGTGTCATCTCCTGCTCTACCGCGCTACACGCGTGGCCCAGGCGGTAACCTCTGACCGAGGCCATCAGAGAGCGCACAGACCGCCGCACTGTGCCCTGTGGGGCCTCGGCTCTCTGTCGCTCCACGTGTCTCCTCCCCTCCTACGGCCGTGAGTGGAGACCCTGGCACCAAGGCCCTTGGCCTGACCACTTCGGCCATCATTGCAGACCTTCACCCTTGCTCCGGATTGGGGTACGCCATGCTCCATCACGAGCATCCGCATGTCGTTATGGCTGCACTCGTGCGCATCCCACTTAGAGCTCGAGATGCACACGCTCTCTCAGTCCGCTCCATATCACGTTTGGAGGACCCAGCCACCGTACGCGAGACTCGAGCGTCCCCTGAGGCCGCACATTGAGATGCTGCCTGTGTCGTCGAGCTCGTTGCAATCCGAGAGCATCACGTGTATGACCTCGTTGACTTCCGTGTAGGTCGGAAGGCCATTGGTGCCAAGTGGATCTTCCGGTGCAAATGGAAGCCGGACGGGTCTCTGGACAAGTACAAGACCCGCCTCACAGTCAAGGGGTTTGCTCAGGTCCCAAGGGTTGACTACAACCAGATGTTTGCCCCCGTTGGTCGGTTATCCACTAAGTGGGCGCTCGTCAGCCTGGTTGCCCAACGTGGGTGGGAACTGCATCAGATGGACGTAAGGAACACCTTCCTCCATGGCTCGCTGGATGTTGAGGAGATCTACATGGTGCAGCCCCCAGGCTTTGACGACGACACTGGGAGAGTCTGACGGCTGCGAAAGGCCCTTTATGGTCTGAAGCAGTCACCTCGGTGTTGGAACAAGGAGATCAGCAGCACGCTCCTCTGTGGTGGCCTCATGCGTAGCACCGCTGAACCCGCACTGTTCGTCAACCCACGAGGCCAGACCTCGCCGCTGTTCTGGTCTACGTTGACGATCTCCGCATTGTGTCACCAGACATAGCTGCAATCCAGCATGTCAAGGACCTGCCGCATATTGCCTACCAAATGAAGGATCTCGGGTCTACTCGAGTCTTCTTGGGCATGGAACTCGAGCATGATCGCTCCCAGGATATCCTCCACGTCCACTAGGCTACCTATGTGTGGACCCTGTCCACTCGCTTCGGCGAGGACCTGCCCCTCGTCCCGACTGCATCTTCACCCATGTCATCTGATGGCCAGGTGAAGCTCATGAGTCCTGACCCAGCCATTGTGTGGGAGCCAGTTGATGTGACCAGGTATCTGAGAGTCATCAGGTCACTGTTGTTCCTGGCGACGACAACACGCCCAGACATTGCGTTCTCCATCGACCTCCTAGCTCAGTCTTCTCAGGAGCCGTATCACCTCAACTTCGAGGCCGCGATTCGAGTACTACGCTATGTCATCTCGACTCCTCGGCGACGTCTAATGTTCCACCGCCAGCCGTCTGTGGTCCCCGTGGGCTACACCAAATGACTGGGCCGACAATCCGGACGATAGGAGTCGCACATGCTCGATCTTTCTGATCGGCGTCACGGCTGTGTCCTGGCATAGTGGCAAACAGAGGTCCATTACACGTAGCACAGCTGAGGCTGTGTACGTTGTCCTTGGCTCAAATGTGTGTGAGAGTGTATGGTTGCGTCATCTGTTGTCCGAGTTGCGTCAGTCCATCGCATCGATCATGTTGCATCGTGACAATGAGAGTGCCATGGCTATCACCGACAATGACGGCGTGCATCACACACATACAAAGTACATCAACATTGAGTATCACTGTGTGCGTTTGTTGTTGCATGAGAGCAACATCAACATTGTGTGGGTTGAGACAGCACGACAACTGGCTGACTTCTTCACCAAGGCACTGAAGCGTGACCCGTTCAAGAAGGCTGTGAGTTCAGTCGGTGTGTGTTCGCGAGTTGCGCTCTTCGTCCCTGCATGTGTCCTTGCATACCCTGAGGGAGTTTGAATGCTGACTGTCTCTGCCCGTCCATGTGCACTACGCTTGTGAGTCATGGGGGAGTGTTGGCTTTTGCGCATCCTCATTGTGCTCTGTTATGTCCTCCCGGCTTGTGTACATCAGCGTGCAGATGAGTGACGGTGAGACTCGACCCTGCTGGAGTGTCGTCTGGTGGAGCCAACGCACGCTGAGGCGTACTCGCAGTTCGTTGGAGCCTTCTCGCTACGGCGACGTGCTCAGCTCCATCGGCAGGCCTCCTTGGCGGTCGGGTCGCCGGCGGTCACTGCCACCACATATATTCTCTGCTTGCGTCAGGCGCTGGGTCTGACTGCATCATTGCGTCTGAAGCGTCATACTCTGCCTAGGGTCCTTGTCTCATGTTGTATGGCACTGTTTGGCGTCATGAACCACTGTAGGCACTGCCTGGGTTTGGGCAGCCATAACTCTTTGTTGGTATTTTTTCTAGCTGTTTCTGACCGCACGACTGCGTTCGCAGCGTCGGTATTATGGTATGGTCTAGTTTTAAGACAAAATGGACGACGCCCGGGTTTTGGGCTGTCGGGCGTCCGGCAAGGCCCACCGAGAAAACCTTCCCTGTCAGAAAATAGGTCTACGTCTATTTTCTGATCGGCTGGTTGGCTGAGTAACAAGCCCTACTGAGCTGTGGGGAGGGAGGGGTGGCAGAACTTGGAGGGGTCTCCCATTGTTGCTCATTCTTGATTCCTTATCAGTCACTTTCAGTTTTCAGTTGCTTTCTGGCGCTAACAACATGCGCGCTAACACGCGGGCGTTTTGAGTAACAAATCCAGAGCTTCCAGACTGTAGAGCAGTAGATTGAGGGGGTAGCTGAGTTAAGCATCGAGCGTGGAAGCCCGCACGCTGCATTAACAACGCTGCTACCCCAACCAGGTGCCTAGCTTTTGCATTTCCTTCTACGCATCTCCACCCTTCAGAATGTCACAGACTACGCAACGACAATGGTGACCGGAGCAATTGGAATCGGCAAATAATCCGACGATGGAGGATTAGCGACACGCAAACACCGACACACTCCAGACAAACCTGAAAGCAAACAACCTTCGAGGCAAATGGCGCAACACCAATGAACCTTACTGCCTAGTGAGGGAACCCTCTGGCTTGGCGAACCCTTTGCCTCTGTCGTTGCCCATCGGATTGACACTTGGCACAACGGGAGGCACAGGCCGAAAAGCGCGAAGATCCGTACTGGAAGCTGTAGGGACTCACAAGCCTCAATACCCATCTCCTCCAACAACTCAATATAGAGATGGAGGAGCTTTTAACTTCTTGGACGTGCAAAGTAGTGCTCACCGAGTGAGTTTATATCTTTGTAGTAAATCCCAGATTTGACCGGCACTTCCTGAGCCGTTGAATCCCGTGAAATCCAAGGGATCGACGGTCACGATGTGGCTGACGAGTTTGGAGGTGTACTTCATTGCTACTAGGATCAACAAAAACATGAAGAAAATTGACCTCATGACCTTGTTTTTGCACGGAACTGTTTTAATTTGGCGGTCCATTTTGAAGACCATCCAATTGCAGCAAGAGACCGGCGGAGATAGATCAATGGTTCATGCGACCGATCTCACATCGATGACTGCAGGCATACAGGCTCTCAAGCAGATTCGTCCAACATGGCATGACTCTCTTAGGCCACCGGAAATGTGGAGCGACTTTTGTTCCTTATCCTTACTCATTTTGGAAAGCTAAACGAGAATTCTGATACACAATCCAGACTCTAACGTCTGCATCAGCAGTCCAATGTGACGTGGTCTACTTGGTGTTTCCGTGGAATCATCACTGACAGTGACCTCAACCCCAACGAACAATGTTGCTACTGCAACAACAGCCTCAAGCAAGATATTTGGTCTGCCATCTTTTGAATCCAATACGACCTTCCACGAATGGTCACAACAGCCAATCGCATCGACAGCAACGACAACAGTGCTCGAATGTAGGAATCCACTGGTCGGCAACCCCAAAGCCACAATTGTTATCTTGGCAGAGGACAATCGTAATCGATGGTAACCTCGTCTCTGATGGAGATTGAGCCATCAATCAATGTGATCAACGGCTTTGCTAGACTTGCGCCGCAAAGCAAGGCCATATCTCATGCGACTGACGGAAACGATATCAGCAACCAAAAAGGAGGGAAAGTCGAAGAGAAAAAATGAGGATTCGGGAAACGGAAAAGGGTAAGAATAGACAGCGAGGCTCCTCTCCGGTCGAAAAAATCTGCGCCGACCAATCGCCCTTCTCAATGCCGTACATGAGAGATCCTGATTTCGCAAAGTTTGATGAGGAACATGAGGACGACCGACCAGCGATATTGCTGTGAGTACAATCAAGGGGTCGTAAAATTGGTTGGAAGAAACTTGAACTATTGGATGGAGGAGCTTCCTACTCCTTTGTAAGCAACGACATGGTTCAAAAGTTGAGTTTGTAAACCAAAACAGGAGTGTTTGAAAGAGAAACCATTGGTGGACATTTGCAAAGCTATGGACTTCGCAAACCACTCCGACTGCAAACCAAAGATTTGAAAGACGTAACGGTTTGGAAAAATTTCCCAATGAGTGACCGCAAAACCATCCTCGAGCTATGTTTCCTGTACAAGCATGATTCCCAAGTGGTCTGGAGTAGCGGATTGGTCTAGGTCAGCATTTCCACCACAAAACTACATCTTCATCTGGTCGAGCAGCCCACGACGCAACAGCGGTTGCGAGGAGCACAGGTGGAAGTAGCAGAGGAAGTTGTGCCAGTTACAAAACGCCAACCGATACCCAAGGACATGGCCTAGAGGTACCTAAAGCGCAGAGCTCCAACATGTCTTGTCCACGTGGAAACAGGAGAAGCGAAAGAAATTGTAGCTGTCCAGACAACGACAGTGGCCTTGACATGTGAAAAGTTTGTAGCAATACCAGAGGAGCTTACAACAATCATCAAGCAGTTTGAAGGGGTTTTCTCGACGAAATCTTTCAAGAGCTACCTTCAAAGTGAAACATTGATCATCAGATAGATCTGAAGCCAGGCTACAGAATGGAAGTGAAGGGGACCTATCGGATGAGTGATCACGAGCTGACCGAACTCAGGAAGCAACTGGACAAGTTTCTCGGTCAGAGGTTCATCAGATCTTCCACGTTACCATACGCAGCTCTTGTGTTTTTCATGAAAAATAAAGCTGGAGAGATGCTGATGTACATGGACTACCAAGTGTTCAACAACATCACCATCAAGAACTGCCACTCTCTTTTGCAAGCGGACAACCGTTCTGACCAGCCTCATGGGACCCAAAATTTCAACGAAATGGACCTACACAGCGGCTATCATCAGGTATGTGTATCTGACAAGGATGTCAAGAAGATAGCTTTCCATAACAGAAACGGGCACTTTGAGTTCAAAGTGATGCCATTTGGACTCACAAATATCCCTGCAACATTTATTGCGGCACTGAAAAGCGTATTCCACCCAATACCTCGATGAATTTGTCGTCGTACACCTTGACGACATCCTAGTGTAAAGCTGCATCCCGAAGGTGCACAATGGAAACCTTAAGAAACTTCTTTAAGTTTTTCAGAGATAACTTTGTGTTGGAAACTCTTGAAGTGCGACTTTAGTCACCGACCGATTGAATTTTTGGGCCACATCACCGGCTGCGGACAGATCACTGTGGACGTGAAAAAGGTAGAGGTAGTCCCTAATTGGCCGAAGTCCACATATGTTCAAGATATTCAAGTATTTTTTAGCTTCTACAACTACTACTGTCGATGCAAAAGGGCTATGCATGAGTGTCCACACCTCTCTAGAAGAACGACCGAGTGGAATTTGGGGGATAGTGAAGAAAAAAGTCCAACCCTTTAAGAAACGCTCTGACCACAACACCGGTCTTACGATTGGAAGATCCAACGATGGACTACATCATGGCCATAGACGCGTCTGATCAAGCAATTGGAGCCGTTCTCCTTCAGGCAATGGCCATGGAGAACAACAGGTCTTGTACATGTCAAGAAAATTGCACTGACGAGTGCTCAACTAAGCGGTGCACGAGAAAGAAATACTCACTTTTGTGCACACGTTCAAGACATGGCGGTGCTACCTCGAATGCTGACGATGCATCATCTGCACCAACCATCACACTCTAAAACACCTCAAGATTCTACCAAATCTAAGCCGTTAACGAACTCGATGGATGGAGTTCCAAGTCTGACTTTGACTACGACATTGAGTACCAGCATGGAAAAACTAATCCAAAGGATGCTTCCCCGCTGACGATCACATTTGATAACCAAGATGAAAGATTGCTCATAAAATAAGACCTGTACCTTGAGAGGCTGTCCACGAAGGGTTACGAGGAGTTTGGGGGGTACAACAAGACCAAAATCTGGTTCGATGACTTGTACTGGCGATGATGATACTACTGGTGGGACAAAATTCCCACCGATGTGTCAGCCCTTTGCAAATTGTGTGAAAACTGTTAGAGACAGAAATCTCGTCGCACGAGGCCATCCGGTCAACTCCAACCCCTACTTGTTCCGATAAAACAGTGGGCCGACATGAGCATGGACTTCGTAACGGGACTACCCGCCTCTTTTGAGGGTTATGACAACATCATTATTGTGGTGGACATATTTTAAAAAAATTCACACTTCATGCCAACGACGATCACAATCACCGTAGAAAGGACAGCACGGCTACTCCTCAATCAAATTGTACAGTTACACGGTGTGCCACGTACCATCATCAGCAAGAGAGACGGCCAGTTCACTAGCTGGTTTTGGCGCGAACTAATGATGCATTATGGCAGTCAGACCCAGCTATCAACAGCATTCCATCCATAAACTGACAAGAAAAGAAAAAGGACCAATGAGACACTTGAATAGCTTCTCTGTACATCATGCGAACCGCACGGCACCAATGAGGAAGCCAAGCTGCCGACCGCCAAACGCACATACAACTCCACCACTTTTATCGCAACTGGTAGAACTCCTTTTGAAGTGGTGTATGGCAAGCTTTTTGCCACACTAGCAGGGTTACAGCGTCAGAGCAGCATTCCCATAGTCGACATCCACTACCGGGAATTCTCAAGAGTTTTGGAGGAAACGCCGCACACCCTTGCAAAGACACAAGTGGCTATAAAACAAGCGGCCGACTGACATCGTAGCAGTGACGTGTTCAGTGCAGGTGATTGCATCCTTGGCTCGGTGAACATCAAACTCCAAGAAAAAGGATTTTATGAAGCTTAAATCGCATTCAAGATCAAGCAAATGCAAATCCCTGTTGTCGCTTGGCTTTGCCTCCCCGACAGCATGACAATTCATCATATACATCAGCAAGCTCAAGCATTACCAAGAGCCCAGCACGAACCTCTCTAGCAGAGATGTCACACCTCCACCTCCTATGCAAGTGTACGGGGATATGAAGTAGGTGACTGAAGACAACCTCAGACATTGACGGCGTGGAAAGAAGACCAAGTATCTGGTCAAATGGCACGGGCTATGATGTCGTGCACAACAGCTTGGAGTCCACGTCAACCTTCGAGACGTCGATCACCTTATTAATAGCTGCTACCACCGTCACCAGCCTATGTCTGCTAACGCACCGGAACGGTGTGGCTGAGAGGGTGGGGAAGTGTTACACCCCTAACGTATACGAGTCCCTCAACTATGTGAACAGGTATTTTTGTCCTTACATTCGTGGCCCACCATACAGCAAGTTCAGGATTCTTAGGTTGACCAACTGAGGGCATTTTGGCCACGTGCGCCAACCTCCGCCGCTCTATTGCAGAATTTTTTTATAACTTTGACCACATTCCAGACTGGTCAAAAGAACTGATGTGTACTGTTTCCATGTTTAGACATTGTTCGGTCAGTTTATCAACATTGGTGGATCTTTGTAAACCGTGCCTTGATGTTCTTGAATCCCACCCCGACTTCTTGGTGGAGCTTCTTGAAGCAACGACTCACATTAGGACCTCACAAGAGATGCTCGGCTTGAGCATCGAGGACCTAACATGTACCTCATTATCATTCTTGGCATTGTGTATATGTACTCGACTCACTCAACACTTGTCATTGCAGTCCAGTTACTACTTAAGACAAATGATTCAGTTGTCCCAAATGCTCAAATTGTCTTCTGTCTCACACCTCATCCATGTGAAGCACCTACATTTTGCTCGGTGTAACAACAGAGTGAGAGGTCGTTTTGAGAAACTCCATCAAGAAGTTGAAGGTACATACCAACTTACACAAGTCCCTAAGCTCTGCTAATTCACATATTACATTTGTGGCCCATCGTCGATCAACCTCAAGATCCTTACATTGTACTGCATGTTATCCCGAGAAGAACGTAGGTTGTTTGTTGAGATGAGGTGCGGAGCAATAGACAATTTGAGGAATCGGGACAAATGGATAATCTGTCTTAAGTAGTAAGTTCAACTTGATAAAGTATCAAATAGATCAATTTCATTGCATGTTACATGTATGAAATGAAAAGAATCACAGTGAGGCAAATGGGTGATCAGTGCTTGAGGCAAGTGACGCGCACGAGGTCATTCCGTGAGTGGTCGTTTGAAAAAGCTCCACCAAGAAGTCGGTGGGCTTCGAGAATATCAAGGCCTGGTTTATGAAAGTCCAGAGCTGTCAAAAAGTGGAAGAAACAATATCGAATCACCGATACAGTTCGTGATACTTCTTTCCACCCTTAAAGAAATTGGTCAAACTTGTCAGCATCTCTGGAACGGGACGCCCGGAGGCTAGGCAGGTGGCTAAAATGTCCTCAGCCAATCGGCATGAAAATCCCAAGATCAATACACGGTTGGCCATAAATGTAAAGAATGAAATGTCCACTCGCGGACTTCAGGAACTTTTTCATGTCAGGAATGTAACATTGCCAAGGGTACACTCGCCAGCAACTCTAAATTCTGGTTCTCCACTTCCAAACATTATTACACATTCCACCACTTTCCAGGTCGACATAAGAATCGAAAACCATAAAGATACTTTGATAGTGTTAGCTCAAGTTCTTGAAATCCCTTACTTCTCCATTGAGTTTCTTGAAGCCACCACTCACAACATGGCATGGTGGGCATTGCTTGACTCGAGCATCCAAGACCCAACATATGCTTCATCGTGCTTTTTTCTATTATTGATATTTGCTCGACATGTTCGAAACTTGTCATTGATTTACACTAATGCTACATACAAATCATTCAATTCTCCCAATTCCTCAAATCATCTCCTGCTTTGTACCTAATCTTCATGAACCACTTACGTTCTGCTCGACGTAACACTTGGTATTAGAGCATAGCAATACTAGAGACACAGCTAACATATCAAATACAAGGCAAAAATCCTGCACAATTCATTAGCACATCTTTACCATTCATCAGTTTGTAGACATGACAACAACGAAGGTGAACCGATCGAGCACACTTGACAACAAACAGTAATAACTGGCAAAGACTCTGGCAATAGAGGATCAGTAACACGTGGTCAACGACGCTCTTCAGGCAAACCAGGAGGCAACAACAACGTCTGCGGTGAATGGCGCAGTACCAACCACCCCAAAGGCCAACCCGGTGACGAACTCCTCGGGCTCGATGAACCCTTTGCCTCCATTGTTGTCCACCAAGGCGGCACGTGGCAAAAAGGGGAACACTAGTCGACAGGCTTGCATAAATGAAGACATGTACCAAGAGTTTTCGGGACTCGAGAACCTTAACACCCATCTATTCCAATCACTCAATGTGGCCATGGAGGAGCTTCAAAATGCCTGTGCGAGGGAAGCAGTATTCACTGATAGAAATCTACAACTATTGAGTGAACCTAAAATAAATCCAGCACTTCTTACGCCGTTCAACCTCGCAAAATCTACAGGATCGACGGTTCAGATGTAACTGACCAGTTTGGAGGTGTACTTCACCACTATTGTGGTCAACAATGACAAAATAAAACTGGCATTGCTACCTTGTTTTTACGCCACACAAGTTTAAGTTGTGGGTATGATCTAACGGCCATCCAAGACCAGCAGGAGACAGGTGGAACTAGATCAATGGCTCACGCGCCTGTACTTTTATGTTCTATCACAGGTATTCAACCTCTCAAGAAGATCAATTCAACATGGTACGATTAACAAACTCCACCACAGAACTAGACAGACTTTGCATACACAATACTCACATGTTGTGGGAAAATAAATGAGAAGTCCGACATACGGTAAAACCTTCAAAGCCTATATTAACTGTCCAGCATAGCAGATTGCACGTAGAATTTCTGGAAAATCATCACCGGCAGTGACCTCGCCCCCGACAAAATCCGTCTCAACAACAACTACAGCCCCAAACCCGATATCAGGCAAGCAATGACCAAATTTGGCATCCAGGAGGACCTTTTGCAAATGATCACAACAGCTGATTGTATTGACAGTGCCGACTACAATGCCCGAATGCAGGAATCCAATGGCTAGGGACACCATGGCCAAAATCCATTTTGTGGCAGAGGGAAGTCATAGTCGAGAAAAACCTCGTTTTCCTTGGAGGTTTATACCATCTATCAATGTGATCAACAGCTGTGCTGGACTTGTGGGAAGCCAGGGCACATCTCGCACGACTACTAAAAACAATAGTAACAGGCCGAAAGGGGAGGAATGCCGTAAAGAAAAAGGAAGGAGTCCGGAAACTACAGGAGTAGATGGCCAATCTCCTATGCGGTGGGAAACACCTCTGCCAACTGATTGCACATATGAGAGGCACACGTTGCCGTGGACGAGGGTTTTTGAGATCACAAAGTTTGATGGGGATAGGATAATGACCAACCAGAGATTCTACTATGATTACAACCAAGGGGTTGTAGAAGTTGCGGAACGGTACCAACACTACTAGATGGAGGATTGTTTTACAGCTCCAAAAGCAAAAATACGGTCTTGGAAACTAGGCTTCTAAACCAAACAAGGAGTTCTTGATGGGAAAACTGCCGCAGATCCATCGACTTTGCAAACTACTCCGACAACAAATTGGAAATGTATCCGACGTAACAGTCTAAAAGACTTGCCTAATAAGCAACCAAAAAACGTATCCTTGGGCGATGTTTCTTGTATCAGTATAATCTGCAGGTAGACTGGAGCAATGGAGCAGTCCGTGTCAGCATTAATGGCAAACATCGACACCTGCCTTCGATTGAGAAACCCACAACACAACTGTCGTTACGGGAAACAAAAGAGGTGGAAGTAGTAGAGGAAGTTGCAACAACAAAAAAACATCAATAGATGTCACTTTGTAATGTCAAACGATACCTGGGACATGGAGCACAAGCATGTCTTGTCTACAAGAAAACTAAGAAAGCAGGAAAATTATGGCAACAGACACAAGAACGGCCTCAACACCTGATCATATCTGTTCCAGAGGAGTTTGCATCATTCATCAAGGAGTTGAGGAGTTTTTCTGAAAAATGCCTTGAAATGTACCTTTGCAATGCAGATTCTGTCATTATATAGAGTTGAAGCTGGTCAGCAGACTGACGGCCAAGGGGACCTATCGGATGAGCAACCAAGAGGCGACCGAACTCTAACAGGAACTAGACAGGATGCTCTGTCATTGTTTCAGCAAGCCATCCACGTCACCCTATACGACACCTATGATTTTTGTGGAGAAGAAAATCTGTGTGGATCACTGAGAGTTTACCAATATCACGACCAAGAACCACTACCCCCTTTCGTGAGCATATGAAATTTTCATCCAAATCCATGAGGCAAGAATGTTTACCAAAATCGACATATGTAGCGGCTATCGTTGGATCCAGAATTTGAAATGACATAAAAAAGAAGGCGTTTCACACCAGATACGGGTATTTCAAGTTCATCGTCACGCCGCTTGGACTCACAAATCCTCCTACAGTATTTATGGTGGCCATGATCAACATTTTATGCCGTGCCTAGATGGCCTTGTTGTCGTACATCTTGACAACTTCTGGGTGTATAGCTGCATTCTGGAGGAGCACAATAGACGTCTCCAAAACAGTTTTGAGAGCTTACAAAGAGAGACATCCTATAAACAAATCTTGAAGTATGACTTCGGTCACCGTTTGATTGAGATTTTAAACCACATCATTGATGGTGGACGGATCACCATGGACCAGAAGAAAGTGGAGGCAATCATTTATTGGCTGGGACTGACCAACATTTGGGATGCACAAGTGTTTGTGGGATTCTGCAACTACTACCGCCAATTTATAAACGGACTACATCCGAGTGTCAGTGCCTCTCTCCAATCTGACTCATGAAACTACCGAATGGAGTTGGGGATACAGCGGACAAGAAGCATTTAACTCTTTGAGAAACACTCTGACCTTGAAATCAGTCTTACAATGGGCAGATCCAACGATGGACTATGTTATGGCTACTAATGTGTCGAATTGAGCAATGGGAACCGTTCTCCATCCAGAAAATGACGGAGGAGAATATCCGATTTTGTAAGGGACTGAATGACCATACATCTCTTGCCACAGAGAAGAAGCCTGATTCTCCCCTACCTAGGAACAGTAGGCTTCATTCACCCCTACCGCGGAACAAAAAGCCTGGTCCATCCCTGCGTCATGAAAATAAGCCTCATTCATCCCTTGTGCACAGACGCGGATTTCAGGTTTACAAAAAAATGATACAATCCTCTCATTTGTCAAAAGACAGGATGTCTACGTTGCATGGCATGTTACGTCAACATGCTGACATCACTATTTTTGCCCAGTAATCACAAACTCCTCTACAGAGGGTGTTTTTTATTATTCAGAGGTCGTTGACGGGGAGTTTGCGTAGGGGTTTCGAGACTCCCCATGCGTTGAAAGGGAGCCTATTGGGCCCCGGTACCGCGGGGCCTAGCAGGTTCCTGCACATATTAAAATCGTGAAACCCCAAATGTAATCATTGGGTGGATTTGTTTGTATTTTGTACTTTGAAAATGGATAGAAAGTTGAATAGAATGAGAGAAAAACAAATGGGGATTTTTCAACTCCCAATTCTTGCAGCGCCAGGGATTCCGGTCGACGGGCATCGACCGGAATCCCCAGCATTCCAAGAAGCCGCCTCCACTCCGTCCCTATAGCCCTCTTGCCACCCGTTCCATCGAGGACCTCAATCACAAGGGCCTCAATCAGTGGGCGGGTGGGTAGGATGCTAGGCTGCGAGGAGGGAGGGGGGGGGGGGGGGGGGGGGGGGGGGGGGGGGGTGGCAGTTGACGAAGTGCTGACCGACGGACGTCGGCCTGCAAATTTGTTATGTGAAAACCCCCACCCCTCAATGCTACTGCGGTCCTGCATTGCAATGGCCACGATGAATGGCCGTAATCTAGCACCACACGTCCAATTTTGCCAGGCTTAAGCGGAAATGTATGATGTTGTTTGAGCATGGTGAAAATGGGGGTTGGATGGGGCTTATTGTTGCCAGACATGGGCAGATGGGGCTTTTTTTTTCAAAAACAGGGACGAATAGGACGTATTGTTCTGGGGTAGGGACTAATGGGTCTTATTGTTCCGAGGTCAGGGTACATGAGGAGCACAGGTGATAGGTTAGGGGATAACTGGTGATTTCACCATTTCGTATATGTCGCAAAAACAAAACAGACTGGAACTCAACTACGAGTTGCTTAACAAAGAAATTCTTGAAGTTGTGCACGTATCTGAGACCTGGCAGTGTTATGTGGAATGCCTCCGATGCATGAAATGCACCAACCACCACATGCAAAATCACCTGAATACAGCCAAATCTACGCCGCAAAAGAACGTGATGGATGGAGTTCCTGGAGTCTATCTTTGACAAGAACATCGAGTACCGGCCTAACAAACAAAACCAGCAGATGCTCAAAGTCGGACACTGGAATCAATGGGTCAATATATGTTTTCTAGTTGTTCCTTTCTCAGATGTCGGTTTTCAAACAAGACCCTTATCTTGTGAGGCTGTTTGTGAAGGAATCTGAGGGATTTGGGTACAAAAAAACCAAGTTCTGGCTCGACGACCCTTACTAGCAATGGTGATTCACTTCACTTGCCAAGTCATCGCACCACCAAACAAGGAATTGTGACAGATGCTATTGGAAAAGTTCCATGTCACCGGTCGAGGTGGAAATTCCGGCGAGGACGAGATGCTGAAAAAGCTAGCAAATTACTACAGGTGGGACCGAATGCTGACCGAAAAAAAAAGCGTCATGAAAATCATGCGGCACATGTCAGCGGCAAAAATCTCATTGCACGAGGTCATCGGGAGTGCACCAACCAAGCACTGTTCAAGCGGAGCTGTGGGTCGACATTAGCATGGACTTTGTGACAGGACTATCTGTCACTCTTGAGGGATATGATGCCATTCTCATAGTGGTGGACAGATTTTCCTAAACATCTCACTTTATCCCAACTACGACCATCGTCACCGGAGAAGACACATCATGACTATTTCAAAATCAGATCATGCGATTACATGGGCCTGTCATATACCATCATCAGTGTATGTATGCCCGATGGTAGCTTTTTTTCACATTGATTGTTTGGTGAAGTATAGTGGTGCGCTCACACCATGAGAATGCACTAGATCATAAGTACATCTAGCCATGCACTCTCACACACCAATGTCCTATCTTCTCACTTCTACCTCCATGAATTGAACCACTCTGTAAGACCCCGCCCTTCCTCTCTCTCTCTCTCTCTCTCTCGCTCTCTCTCTCTCGCTCTCTCTCTCTCGCTCTCTCTCTCTCGCTCTCTCTCTCTCGCTCTCTCTCTCTCGCTCTCTCTCTCTCGCTCTCTCTCTCTCGCTCTCTCTCTCTCGCTCTCTCTCTCTCGCTCTCTCTCTCTCGCTCTCTCTCTCTCGCTCTCTCTCTCTCGCTCTCTCTCTCTCGCTCTCTCTCTCTCGCTCTCTCTCTCTCGCTCTCTCTCTCTCGCTCTCTCTCTCTCGCTCTCTCTCTCTCGCTCTCTCTCTCTCGCTCTCTCTCTCTCGCTCTCTCTCTCTCGCTCTCTCTCTCTCTCTCTCTCTCTCTCTCTCTCTCTCTCTCTCTCTCTCTCTCTCTCTCTCTCTCTCTCTCTCTCTCTCTCTCTCTCTCTCTCTCTCTCTCTCTCTCTCTCTCTCTTTCTTTCTCTTCCTCTCTTCCTCTATGTATCTTTCCCTTTGTATAAATATAAAACCTAAAGTTTATGGAAAATCTACGATTTTTTACCCCACATTTGTGGGATTTATTTCTGCTTATCTCAAACTTTGGTACAGCAGATTGATGTTATGATTTTTGTTGAGCTTCCAATGTCTTCATGTAATGTGATTACCTTCTTTGTAAATGTCTTGTATTCTTCTCACAAGTGGATGTGTTTATGGAGAATTGAATTTGGAATTCTCATGAGTAGACAATCGCCAAGGGTGACGACCATCGTCATTGTTGTTTCTCACCGTCGGTGGTGAACTTGTTCTCTTTTTGTCCTTAGGAACCCCCCTTGGTGTGAAGCAAAGTGGATATGGAGGAGTGTAATTCATTAATGTTAAACAATACACTAGTGACACACGGAGGATGTAATTTTGCGCATCTCAGATTTTGGTTGATTTGCAATGTTTGCTTCCATCCAAGAGTGTAGGTTCAAGTAAATTGACACTGTAAAAGGCTTATGATCGATTATGGATTTCAAAAGGGATCAAATAACCATCCTGTGAGTGGTCAACCTGGTTTACCTGACAACTCATAAAAAACAGAAGTATCCAGAAGTTTCAAAAGAAAATCTTAAACCGTGACTTCTTTGTGAGATATTGTATGTACATGTAGGTGATTTGTTTGTTTGTATGGCCTTTCTGCTCGACATTTTATTCTGTCCGAATGCTGGAATTTTGAAACTCTCTGTCAAGTCTTGGTTATATGGTTAAGTCCTGTATTGCGGCCAAGAGCAAATCGTGTTTCTTTTTGCAAAAACGTATGTATTATTCTACACTCTCTTGAGATACCAGTAACTTTCGATGTTGGTCATCAACACGGGGGGGGGGGGGGGGGGGG
>SZWC01002768.1:77350-92845 GCA_023375785.1 Penium margaritaceum | reverse complement strand
GGGGGGGGGGGGGGGGGGGGGGGGGGGGGTATTTCTTAAGCGTAGAAAGCTTTGCAACCGTGCCATAAGGAAGCTACAATATTAGTATCTGAGGTCGGGACGTTCTTCAACTATCATGCGTGAGCTGAGATCATTCCATCTGCAAATCCAGACTCCAATTATCTGTCTAAAGAGTATCATGTGTGTTACTCTGCATCTTCAAGGTGTGTATTATCAAGTCTATTGCCAAAGGCAAGCAAAGAGAATTCCGTTGCCTTGTGTTGCATAAAATTCATGTCATATCCGTGCATAAGATTGACACTCATGAAATGGTGGACATCTTGGTACAACCTAACTGTAGCTTCTTTTATCTCTCATGTTGTCGCCCATCACGAGTTATTTTTCTGGGTTTACCTAACAGTCATGACTGGCTTATACCTAGCCAGTTTAGTGTAGAGCCTGCAGAATCCAGATTTCACAGCATTTTTGTATGAGATTCATTCTAAGATAACTTCCAATGAAGTATACGGAAATCATAGATCTTTGGAAGACACTGGCTTTCCTATGCCACGCTTGACTGTTGACATAAGCATTGAAGCTTGCACCGTGTTTCGAACTTTTTATTCAGCTTTTCAAAGGGGGAAAAGATGGCATGTGTGAATTCAACCTAGTTCTCCAGTGGAATCAAAGAGTTGTGTCACGTCAGATTCGTATTCTCCAGAGGTAGAGCATTTACATTTGGGGATGTGAGAGCCGTCACCTGAGACGTTATCGAGCTCGGCCTGTCTCTTGCTACCGTTGGATAGCCTTAAGATTAAACAACCAACTTAACGCCTTGCAATGCAAAATTGAGGCCACAAATTCAATCTTCTTCTGTTGTTTTTTACCCCAACAGCGGTGAAGTACACCTCCATACCCATCAGCCACATCCAAACTGTCGGTATCTTCAAACATGCAAGAGCAAACAGTCTTGACACTATCTTTTGGATTTGGGGTTTGACTCAAGAGTTGGTTTCTCTTCTTAGTAAGCACTATTTCTTTGCACGTGCAGTCCAAAGCTCCTCCATGGATGGTACAGGCCTTTATCAATGCCAGCTTTTTGGTCGATGCCTCCCATCACGCAAAATGTCACCCTGACGGGCAACAGCCCAAGCCTGAGGGGTCCATCACCAAATTGGCCATCGGATTTGTCAGTGTTGTGCTGTTTTCTGTGAATCCTGCCATTGCTCCTGGTTTTCATGGAGAGCTTTGTGGACTGTGTGTTTCTGCTCCTCTATCGCCAAAGTCTTTGCTGGCTACTCCTGGTTTTGTACGCTCACTCACTCCATTTACTATCATCGTCATGAAGTTTGCAATCTTTTGGACAACGGAGATAAAATGAAGACTTCTGCAAGGTTGTCCTTCTTGTACTAAAACAACTGACTGCACCTGGAGTACCGCTGCACTATAATGAAGAGTGTTATGCCAAGCAGAATGTGGATGGTTCATGGGGATTGGGTACAAAGCATAAGATAATTTAAGGAATCAGGGATACTGGATGATTTATAATTGGCATTGAGTGTACTTTAATGACAAGTGCTGGAAATGTCAAACGCATACATACAAAAGCGGAAAACAGAATGAGGCATACATAGGATTTTGGACATTCAAATCAAGCGATGCAAATGACACTGCGTCATGAGAGGCTGCTTCAAGAAACTCTGCAGAGAGGTCGGTACATTCCTAGAGTATTGAGGTGCTTCTTCATATGAGTCCAGCGCCGCTGGAAAGTTGACCGGACAGTATTGAACATTAATACTGTTTGTGATAGTTCTAAGGGGACTTCTGGAAAGTGGTTAAACCTGCCAGAACCTTTTGGAACGGAACACAAGATATTGGGGTAGGTAGCCAAAATTGTCTTGGCTGATCAGCGTAAAAATCTTCAGGTCGTTGCACACTAGGCCATGAATATGATAGCAGAGGTGCTTGTACATGGAGTTTAGGAGCTCGTGTTCATCAGGGACGCAATCCCATGAGTAAAAATCACCTCACTCTGTGTGTCTCTTCCTCTTGCATGTGAAAGGNATAGTTCTAAGGAAAGACTTCTGGAAAGTGGTTAAACCTGCCAGAACCTTTTGGAACGGAACACAAGATATTGGGGTAGGTAGCCAAAATTGTCTTGGCTGATCAGCGTAAAAATCTTCAGGTCGTTGCACACTAGGCCATGAATATGATAGCAGAGGTGCTTGTACATGGAGTTTAGGAGCTCGTGTTCATCAGGGACGCAATCCCATGAGTAAAAATCACCTCACTCTGTGTGTCTCTTCCTCTTGCATGTGAAAGGGATCTCCAGATTCTACCTGGCATCTGAATAAGGAAACCTCCTCCTAAATCCTATACACAATATGCTGTGTTACTGTTACGCTTAACGCGACGTAGGTGGTTAAAAGTTGGAAGGTGCGGACAAGAACACGATTAGGGAAAATTTAGTTCTTGAGTAATTTGTGATTGGAATTAAGTATACTTTGGTGAAAAGTATCAGAATTTTCGAGGCTTGAGCGGAAGGAAATTGTCCTTTTGGACCCCCACTGTACACTAAAAAAAAGGACATCAGTGGATGCCACTCACTGTTCAACATGAACGGTAAGAACTACGTGGACTCATTCATCGTGTTGTTCACCTCAAACTGTACCGGTGCCAAAAAAAATCTCAGTCATTCACGGTAGGATCCACATCCATGCGGAGCATCTACGTCAGAGTGCCATTTATGCGTTCTGTTTGTCCATGTATTTGAGGGTGAAACATCATCACAATTTTGGATTTGTTACCAAATTAACTGTGCATTGTTTTCCCAACATTACCAGCAAATTGTCTATCTTGATCGAAGATAATGCAAAACGGACAAGGCACGGTACTTTACAACATCCTTAGTAAAGAGACGAGCAGTCTCCTCTGGGTTCACTTCTGAAGTTGTATGAATAGAAAATTTCATCTTCATTAGAATAACGACAACCACTAGTATCCTCTCCATGGGCTGTGTCTGGGAGACTAGTAGTAAAGTCAATGTTGACCCACTTCCATAGAATCCCAGGGATGGGAAGATCTTGGAGGATTCTAGCACGCCTTTTGCTACTAGCCTTGTTCTAAAGACATGGGCCGCATGTCATGCAGTAATTAAGAACATCGACACTCTATCTTAGCCATGAATAGTGGTCTCAAAGTAAGTGATCCGTCTTTCAAGGTCCCACATGACCTCCGACCAACGGTTCGTGGGAGATAATATTCGCTCAAAGGTCTCTGGAGTCCGGCACAACAACTTGTTCTATGTACCAGTAAATTCTCACAGCCTCCACCAATCGGTACTTGACCAGATCTAAGAGACTTGAAACAAAAAAATCAACATAGTATCCCATCTAGATCTTTTTCTTCAAAACCGTTGTAGTGGATAAACTGTCGAGGTGGTTACCGTAGAGGTATAGGAGGGTTTGGCCTTTTGATTGTACCTTTTTTAATGGTCATGGAAGACCCACCAACCTTGGTGGTTTCTCTTACATTCCACAGGCTATTCGTTAAGTGGATTGGCCACGTTGATCTTTCTTGGCCAATGTTTCCATGTGATTAAGAATTGGCTCACGTGTTCATTTCAACATGCCTATTGTCTCAAAAATTGATTGCTTAAAAAAAACACCAACAGGATGCGGTTGGTCACAACCCTTTGTGCACCCTCAATATAAAAAAACCATATCTTGATAGCGTCCACCACAACAAGGAGCTCTTGATGACGAGTCCTGGACGACATCCCTACGAGGGTACGGTCCTGGTTCTTATACGCAACTGGATTACCATTCTGCATGAGGATTACTCTGATTCCTACAACAAACATACTGCCTTGTACCTCTTGCGGTTGCGGTGGATCCAAAGGGCAAAGAAGAGTGTTGTGGAAAGAAGTTCTTTGAATTTAATAAATCACTTTGGTAGTCAGATTACAACATACATACATTCATGTTAGCCCTGTTAGCAAAGCTACCAAGTGTTAGGTTTTTGGAGCCTGCAGTGACGAACTCACCGCATGCTCTAATGCAGCAAGGGTGTCTTCCTGCTGCCCAAGATCTGTGTGCCCAGCAAGCAAACCCTGTGCTTCAATGTGCGGAATCGGAAGACTGGAATCAAAATTATGGTTGAAAAGACAAACAAGTACAAGTATAGTATAGGGAAAGAGCGGAGAAACACAGCTCAGCTCAATACTCTGACACAGCCTGCCCCATTCAACGGCACAATTCCTTGCTAGGTTGTCAAGGCTGTTGTTGCAAGGGTCTCAACACGGTCACCATGATTTCAAGTGAAATGGCCTCCAAGTTGTCACGGCAGCCTCATCTCCACGCTCGCAACCACTGCCAAACTAACTGGATCATCAAAGGACTTCTGACCCTCCTAGCCAAGCAGGCAAAGTACTGCCAGGCTTACTAAGTCGATAGAGGAGAACTCCAACAGAGCCAGTCCCCTGGATCAGCACTGCAAGGCAGAGGTGACGCCAAACACTAACTCTAGGCTCAACGCCTAGACACAGCTCCTGGCTCAGAGATGAGCGATGTCTAGAGAGACAGCTCTAGCAAGGCTGCTCTCCAGTCTTGGACGTAGTCTGGCCACCTCTTCTAGGTAGTCAGGCCTTCAGGTTGTCAGGGGCGTCCACCAACCCAAGTGGGCAAAATGCTGCCAGGCTGAAATGGGTCTTCAATTAAGAGAGCATTTGCTGAGTCTTGGTCTGAGGCGTTTTCTGGCAAAGGCGGACTGTTGGTCTCCATGTGTTGCTTCTGGAGCTTCAATTGGTGTTGTTGTTGGAGTTACTGCTGGAGTTACTGGACTGACTGAGTCCAGTATACTTTCATAGTGGGATCTTGACAAGTTGACCAGCTGCTCTGTGCCCAGAGGAAACATCCTCTGCAAGGTCATAGCTTCCTCCTCAAGGAAGCTTCCTGAAGGCTGGAAACTTGACCATGGTCCCAGCTGCTGAGTCGCGCATGTTGCTGCTGATGAAGGGCGGTCCCCATTCTTGGCTCCGCATGCAGCTGCTGAGTCATGCATGTAGTCGCTGATGCAGCTACTTAGTCGTGCATGTGGTAGTTGATGCAATGCTGAGTCGTGCATGCACCACCTGATGCAGAGTGTTCCTTGCTCCAGAGCTCTGCTTGCATGTGTAGATGCAAGGGGTCCCAACAGTCCAGTCAGATGTATCCCCACTCTGAATGGTCTGGGCCAAGTACCCAGCAGTGCTTTCTTGCACTGCGCAGTTGCTGACCAAACTGGGCCAGCAGGCATGCACAGCAGGGCTGTGCATGCCAACACATAAAGATCCGGGCTCCTTCCCCCTCCTTGGAGCTGGCTGCCAGAATTAAATCTGGCATGTACATAAAGATTTCCTGGCCAAGCCCCACTCGGGTATGTACGGATTAAAATCCATAACTTTACGTATAGACCTGCGATTGTCGATCCAACTGCGCCATGTCAAAGTTGTCTCTCAAAGCAGTTATCGTTCACTCCAAGACTCCCCCTTGATAGGTGCGCTGATGAATGTGGAGACTGTCAACTTTTTTTTGAGTGAGGAAATTGATGATTGATGGAGGTTTCAGTTGCCCAAGAAAAATTCTGCTGCAAGAAGAGACTATTGCGTTGCTGTTGGGGTTGCCTTGTCTCTTGGATTCTTTTGTGGAAATTTTTTGCTTTCCTAGGCTTCTATGGGTGGCACAATCATGTCAAATAAAAACTCATTTTCTATGGTGTCAAGGTCCATACAAATATTGTGGCTTTGATCTGACTTCCTTACTCGCGAATCGCAGCACTAGGAAATCTATCCAGCCTAAGAAAACAGAAAAAACAGAAAAAAAGCAATGGAAGTGGTGTGGTTTCTCCTCCCCTCCTCATTCTTTGAGGGTCGCTCAAAGAGTGAGTAGGGACAGGGGGTAACTCTTGTCTAGATTTTACAACCTGTCACATTCCTCCCACACCCATCTTTTCTTCTCTAATGTCTAGTGGCCTTCCTTGGCCCCGTCTTTGATTCCATTGGCGCATCTTGTGCCTCCTTGACAATGTCACCTTTGAGCCCATGGTGATTGGGAGACCTTACAAAATTCTAAAGTTCTTGCCTTCCTTATTTTTGGAGTGCTTTTAGGTGGTGAAAGTTTCTGGTCTTTGGAAGGAGCACTGCCTCAATTTTTTGTTGAAGAAGAGAGAGGAGGAAACCTTCAAAGGAAGGGAACAACTGGTGGTTTAGGGATGGGCAACCTTACCACATGCACCAAAAATCCATGTAGCGCTTTGGAAGGTGGAAGAAGTTGCACGGATAAAAAGAAAATCCTTAAGACTTTCCAGTGTACCTTATGATGCTTGAAGTGGTTAATCTTCATTGTCGTATCCGTCCGTGCCATTCTTCTTCTGCTTGCAACGATCAACAACATTGTATCTTTTTCATTACTGTTGGAACCGTTATGGAGTTGGTTATGAGGGTCATCTTGCCCTGAAAGTTACTGTAGCTAGTGTTTCTCCAGGTCCTATACAAAAGTCGTCGTCCGAGTTTGTAGAATGGTGTCCAGAGCTCGCTGGAGATGTTTTTCCTTTCGCGACACTTTTCATGCAATCATCATCAACAACCCGTGCAGGAAGACATGAACATTTTGAGTCTCCGGAGATCCACCTCTATTTCTACCTTGTGCCTTTGTTCAAGGTCTAATATGAGGAGGGTATCACCATGAACTCCTGAGTTTGCCTTGTTTGAAAATCAAAGTTCATACCAAACAAACACGAGTGACATGAAAACGTAAACTTGTCACATGCGAGGCATGACTGGCAGTTTCACGTAGACTTTTACATATCTCTCTCTCTCTCTCTCTCTCTCTCTCTCTCTCTATTGCTTGATGTATCCCTCGTCCTCACTTGCTCTTGCTGGCAAGGAGGTAGAGTGAGGAGGAGGGCACAAGACCACGGGCCTCGCAGCCTCACAGTCACCGATTGAGCCGCCAGCTTTATTATTGACTGGTAGCTAGCTGGAGGGTAGCCGATCGGTCACCTGACCGGCCGTCGGCCATCGAGCCAGGCGGCTGCCAGCTGGCCGGTGACCAGTGAGTGGCTGGCCATTGGCCAGTTCTCGCTATTGCAAACACCGCCTCGCTATTGCAAGGTCCAACCAGCCCTCCCGCTACATTTTCATACTCCTTAAACTGGAATGAAGTCATGCATGCAAAGACATTGCTTAATTCAATGTCATCATACTCCATGTAAAGATGAACAAAATGATTAAACGGTGGTTCCTCTAACTATGTTTCTTCCACAATAACGTGAACAAAGGGAGTTGCTTGGAGTTGCTACACCTTTGAGGTTGTAGCATCCTCTTAGAAACTCATAGTTCACTGACTGCGCCCCATACTTTGTTATGTCCCTGATGTACAAGAGCCCCTAAACCTCACGAGTGGATGTTTCTGTCATTACATTCCTAGCCCACCGCGTGTTGACTTTCAGAATTTTACGCTGTTTGGCCAAGGGCGTTTTGGCCAACTACCTCAACCTTTAGTGTTCCGTTCTAGAAGTTTCGGATGAATTTATCCACCTTTCAGAAAGGTTGATAGAATTTTCGCAAAATGTATCGACGTTTTGGTTGAATTCTCGACGACACTAGAATTTTGTAAAGACGTGTCTTGATATTCTGAAAGCACCTCGATTTCTTGCTGGGCTACTCAAAGCAGCCACTCACGGCGTGGCCCTGCACGCATTGCTTGGCACAAGCGTCGAGGACTTGTCATATGCCTCAATCTCATTCTTGACAATGTATGTATGTGCCCAACTCACTCGATACTCGTGATGGAAGTACACTTCCTGATTAGGAATAATTATCCTTTTATCCCAATCATCAAATCATTTTTTGTCTAGTACTTGATCCTCGTAAACTACGTACGTTTTGCTTGACGTAACACAGTTTACACATCTATTGTCTTGTGCGACTTGACAACATTGGTTAACACTGACAGTCTCGTCTAAAGAAGTGTTAACCTTTTTTCATTGCCGTCCCGCCGAAGCTAGTTGCTAGGGGATCCTGTTTGAGAGAACAAGCCCAACCAAAACCTCTGATTTGTCATTTCTCTATGTTACTTACCTGAATAAAACGTGTCCTTAATCTTTCTGAGTGGGAATTTCTGTCTTTACACAAATAGCTCACCGCGTTTCGAGATCCCAATTTTCACTCCAAGGGTTGAGGGCTATTCAGCCAACTGCCCTTGACCTCCGGCAAATCTTCTCGCACTTTCTGACAACTTCGACCACTTTCAAGAATCACTAAAAAACGTTTCACGACCTTCTGGTCGACTTCTTGTAGCATCAAGATTTATCGAGATTTATAAAGATGCATCACGCATCTTCGTCATCAATCCTCGAAGTCCCCTGATTCCTCTTCAGAGCTTCTCAATCTAACCACTCACGATGCAACTCCACACGTGTCACTCGACAATCGCCCCAACGACCCCGACTATGTCGCATTTGTAAGTCAGCACTTTCATATATGTGTTTGATCATTTCTACACTTTTCATCAAAGCACACTTACTGCTAATTTTAACTTACTCAAACGTCCCAAATTCTCAAACATGTTTTGCCTCGCAAATTCTACCTGTTCACCATCTTTGCTACGTTTGGCATAACACTTAGTATCAGAGCACATTGGTGCTGGAGAGGCATCTGACTACTTTATCCATCCAGAGGACTAGCTCGCACAAGCCTTCAGTGCATCTTGCACGTCAAGACTTCGCAAACTTTGCGACAACAACGTGAAGCGAGCAAGCGCATCTGACGACCAGCAGCGGGTCTTTGGTGAAAAAATTGGCAATGGAGGAGCAGAATGTGCCTATGCACACAAACCGTGAAGCGACAGCCAACGCTGGCATGATGGGCTATGTGGCAGCTGGATCAATTACAATGGCTCCGACGACCAACCCGGTCACGGATCCGGTGGAGGCAAACCAGCTGCCCCTACCGACAGCCTCAACGTTGAAAACAGGAATGACAAGTGGCACTGGACGAAAGGCGCGCATCAACGAGGATCTATCGAGCCGTATCTGTTGGAGAGATGCTCCTCACCATGGCATGAGTGACCCCAAAAAGGAACACCAAAAAGNACAAGCCTTCAGTGCATCTTGCACGTGAAGACTTCGCAAACTTTGCGACAAAGACGTGAAGCGAGCAAGCGCATCTGACGACCAGCAGCGGGTCTTTGGTGAAAAATTTGGCAATGGAGGAGCAGAATGTGCACACAAACCGTGAAGCGACAGCCAACGCTGGCATGATGGGCTATGTGGCAGCTGGATCAATTACAATGGCTCCGACGACCAACCCGGTCACGGATCCGGTGGAGGCAAACCAGCTGCCCCTACCGACAGCCTCAACGTTGAAAACAGGAATGACAAGTGGCACTGGACGAAAGGCGCGCATCAACGAGGATCTATCGAGCCGTATCTGTTGGAGAGATGCTCCTCACCATGGCATGAGTGACCCCAAAAAGGAACACCAAAAAGACAAGCCCAAGTGGCTTAGTGGTTAATGGTGTCTGCCCCTAGAGGCAGGGGCCCGGGTTCAAGTCCCATAAGATCAATTTCTTCCCTGCCTCCAGGGAGGTGGAAAATAGATGCCAGGAGGCTAGTTCAACCTCTGGAATTCCTCCTTAAGGTTCTAGAAGGCCAGGTGAGGGTCCAAGAAGGTGGCACACCTTCTAGAAGGGGTGACTTGTCCTACACGACATCCAGAGGTGTCTTGTTCTTCTGGATACCTTCCCTCCTACTAGAAGCAAGCTGAGGAATCTAGGAAGGGGCAGAAACTTCTAGAGGAAGGAAGGGATGCCTTCCTAGGTGGGGAAAATGACAGCCTACCAACGGCCACTCTAGAAGCCATAGAATCTGCTAGGAAGCTTCAAATCTGGCATTCTTTGGTGTTCTGGAAAGCTTAGATCAGTGGCATTAAAATGCCACTGCTTGTGAGCCTTGATGAAGTGTTTATTCCCAGTCAATTCAGGCCAAAACTATTGCCTCACTCTCTGACCAGTTTTCTGCCATCCTTGGAACCAGTTGCCTCCACAGTTTCAGTCTCTCCAAAAACAGTTGGTGGTGTGAACCAGCCACTGCTAGGGACCCTCCAGGGTACACACTCACCCTCAGGCCAACATTATCTCCACAATCAAGGGGATCAACAACCATCTCAGTACTCAAGGGGATCAACTTCGCGATGGAGGCTCTTCGAAACACAAGTGCACAGGAAGCGGTGCTTCTAGAGAGAAAAGCCCAACTCTTGAGCAAACCCAAATTTCGCCCGGTCCCTCGCAAACCATTTGGTCCTGCAAATTCAAAGGGACCGATGGTTTGGATGTGGCTGATGAGTCTGGAGGTGTACGTCACCGCTGCTGGGATCAACAACATTTAGAAGAAGACTAACCTCACGACCGCAATTTTGTGTGGCACGACACGGAGTTGGTGGTCAGATGTAAAGGTCATGCAATGGCAGCAGGAGACCGGCGGGGCCTCATCAACGGCTTCCGGCACCCGTCTCATATTGCTGGCCGCAGTCGTTCTACCCTTGGAGTAGATCAACCCATAATGGCAAGATGTCTTCAGGCCACCAACCGACTTGAACGAGTTCTCGCGTGCAATTGTTTCACGATTTGGACGACTGAACAAGAAGTCTGATGCTCGGTACAAGCTCCAACGTCTCCATCAGTAGCCCAGCGTGGGAAATTACACGCAAAACTTCCACGAGATCATCACTGGTGCAGACATCACACCCGACAAGCTCTATTTTCACTAGAACAACAGCCTCAAGCAAGAAATCCGACGAGTGATCGCCATTTTTGATATCCAAAATGACTTATTGTGGATGATCGCAATAGAAAAAAGGATCAACAGCACCGACAAAAATGCTCGGATGGAGGAATCGTACAGCTTGAGACCCCCGAACCACAGTTATCATGGAAACAGAAAAATTCAGTTGAGGGATTCCTTGACTTTGATGTAAGTGGACGACATAGACCAAAAAGATACGCGTACACGCTACCAGTACAGAAAAGTCAGGCATATCACTCGCAACTGTTGAAGCAAGCAGCAGGCGAAAAAGGGGAGGAGTCACAGTAGAATGAGTCGGGAAACGGCAAAGTGCAGAAGTGAAATGCGCGATTCTTGTCCGTGAGGAGCTGTCTATGCCAAACAATCGCCCATTTGAACGGCCCACAACGCCGTAGAGGATTTCTGAGATCACAAAGTTTGACGAGGGGTATGAGCACGACCAACCGGCGATAGTGCTAAAAGTGCAAGCCCGAGGTTGCAATAGTCGCAGAATGGTACCGGCACTATTGGATGGAGGAGCTTCTCATAGTTTTTTCACCAACAACATGGTTCATAAACTGGGTTTGCAGATCAAACTAGGAGTGTTTGAAGAAAAACCGTTGACGTGAGATGAAAACTATGGAGACTCCAAGAACCATTATGCCTACAAGCGGGAGATCTATGGGATGAAACGATCTGGAGGTCATGTCAAATGAGTGACCAGGAAATCTTTCTCAAATGAGATTTTCCATGCTGGCACAATCTGCAGGTTGACTAGAAGAGCGGCAGATTTTATGTGGAAATCAACTTCACCAAGCGACAGCTTCCACACATGGGGTGGAAGACGGCAACGGAAGCAAGAGAGGTGGAAGCGGCAAAGGAAGCCGCAGCAATCAAGATGTGACAACCTTGCAGCCAATACCACTCTATGCGGCCAAACACCGCATATCACAAGGAGCTCGTGTGTGGCTCGTACATTTCAAGCCAATGGAGGAAGCAGAAGTGGTAGCAGCTAACTCATTGGCCTCATCAGCCTCATCAACCTCATCGGCCTTCATAACATCAACAATTTTTGTGATGGTACCCGAATGTTTTGCACCTCTCTTCCAAGATTTTGCGAACATCTTTCCCAAAGAACTCCCAAAAACCTTACCACCCCAACGCGACATCAACCTTCACATCGTGTTAGAACCAGGCAGCTGACCAGAGTGATCACAAGCTGACCAAGCTGAAAAAGCAACTCGACGAGATGCTTGGTCAATGGTTCATCCGCCAATCCACGTTACCATACGCCAAACCAGTATCGTTTGTAGAATAGAAAACTGGTGAAATGCGGATGCGTGTGGACTGCCAGGCGTTGAACGACACTACCATAAAAACGGGATACCCTCTTCTCCAAGGTGACGAACTATTTGACCAACTATGAGGGGCTCAAACACTCACCAAGATAGACCGAGGCAACGGTTATCACAAGATTTGCGTGGCAGATGCAGACATCAAGAAGACGGTGTTCTGAACATGCTACGAGCATGATGAGTTCACGGTCATGTCGTTTAGACTTACGAATGTTGTGGCAACATTCATGGCGGTGATGAACAACAGTTTTAGCCAAGGCCTTGATGGCTTTGTTGTGATATTCCTTGATGACATTCTTGTGTATAGGCGCACCCTAGAGGAGCAGATGGATATCTCCAAAAAGTTCTCGAAGTTTTACAAAGAGATGTTTTTCCGGAAAACTCTCAAGGTGCGAAACTTTCACTATTCCATCAAGTTTTTTGGTCATTTCATCAACGGTGGACGGATCACCTTGGATCCAAAACAAGTGGTAGTAGTCGCTGATTGGCGGACGCCGACCAACATCTGAGACGTTCAAGGTTTCCTCGGCTTGTGCAATCACTACCAGCAATTTGTACGGGATTATGCTCGAGTGTCAATGCCTATCTTCGAAGTCACTCAAAAAGAAAATGAGTGGCAGTGAGGAGACAACGAACAAGAAGCATTCACTGCTTTGCGGAACGCTCTGACCTATGTGCTCGCCCTACAATCAGTCGATCCAACGGCCTACTACATCATGGCTACAGACGTCTCAGATGGAGCCATTGGTGCAGTCCTCCTGCAAGATCACTTCAAGACAAAGAAACCGGTTGCATACATGTCGCAAAAGATGCGTGGAACGGAACTAAACTACACCATACAGAAGAAGGAGATGCTGGAAATCGCACATGCGTTTAAGACATGGTGGTTCTATCTTGAATGCTGCTGATGCATCGTAGTCATCGGCCATCATGCGTTGAAACATTTGAAGACACAGCCAAACCTCATTCGACGTCAAACCCAATGGATGGAGTTCCTTTGATCCGAGTTCGACGACTACACCGAGTAGTGGCCAGGCAAAACCAACTTTGCAGACGCGCTCAGCCACTGACCAGGTCTGACGGCTGAGGCAGCAATGCTACAGCTGCAGTAAGATCTGTATCTCAAGCAATTGTTCATTATGGTACGACCATAATGAACAATTGCTCTGTATCTCAAGCAATTGTTCATTGTTCATTATGGTACGACCAGCATGGAGGATATGACAAAGCATAGTTCTGGCATGACACACTCTATTGGCAGCAACAGTTCACTCGTCATGTGGTAGTTCCCCTAAACGATGAACTCCGCTGCATGCTGCTCGAAGCATGCCACGACACCAGTCGAGGTGGACATTCCGAGGAAGAAAAGGCGCTGAAGAAGTTGGCAAGACATTACTGGTGGGACAAGATGCAATCCGACGTGGCCAACTTCTGTAAACCCTATGACATGTGTCAGCGACCCAGAGTATGTCATCGAGGAAATCCTCAGCCATCGCTGACGTGGTGAAATGACAGAAAATTTCTTCAAGTGGCATGGCTACGGGGCCGCGCATGATAGCCAGGAATCCTATGACAACCTCCAAGACGTTGATCACCTAATCGACAGATACTACTGCCGACACCGGGCCACATCTGTACGTGCGCCGGGTTATCGCGGCTAAAAGGGGATGAAGTGTTACATACGAGACGTACACGAGTCCCTAATACATCCGGGTGAGCATTTCTTTCATTACACAAATAGCCCACCGTGCATCAAGACCTCGATTTTCTCTCCGAAGGTCGAGGAAAATTTGGCCTGCTGCCCTTGGCTTCCGGCGAACCTTCTTGCACTTTCTGACAACTTTGACCACTTTCGACAATCACCAACTGAACTGTCACCACCTTTCAGTGGACTTCTCGACACATCAAGATACATCAAGGTTCATAAAGATGCATTACGCATCTTTGCCGTCGATCCTTGAAGCCCCTCAATTATTTGGTGGAGCTTCTTGATCCGACCACTCACGACACGCATCCACACGTATCGCTTGACGATCAACCCAATGATCCTGGCTATGTCTCATTTGTAACTCGGCACTTGTCATCAAAGTACACTTAGTGCTACTTACAAACTGCTCAAGTGTCCCAAATTCTCAAACGTGTTTTTCCTCGCAATTTATATCTGTTTACCATCTACGCTTCGTTCGACATAACATTCTAAAGGATGGAATGGCTTGAACTTGCTAGTGGGCGGTGTGTGAGGGGTAAGGGTGCACACGAATCCTTGGATTCGTGAATCTGGTTCATGAATATCGAATCCAAAACTGGATTCACGAATCCGGATCCACCCTTGGGTCTTGTTTGGGATTCACGAATCCTATGGTCGAATCCAGGCCGAGTCCTCCAGGAGGCCTCGGTCTGTAAATACACAATGAGACCAGCTCAAATCCGGAAGACGGGAATTCTAAGTACGCTTGACCGCGGCGCACGTGCCAAAGTTTAAAGTTTGGACATCCGAATGTTGCATACCGACATTCCCATGCTACGGGAGATTCGCTCCAAGGATCGAACCGCTGGTGCATGTCACCATCTGCCATGCATCCGACCATCAAAATCACAACATTGCCTGCTATTGGTCAAAATCGTGGTAGGAGATTGACAAGTAACCACGTGTATGTTACCACACCTGTACAATGCACTCCACCGTTTTTTAGGTCCTGTCAATCTGGGGACGTGCATCACCACGTGGCGACATGTATGGCTGGACTGTGGACGTCTCTGCGGCGATCTGACAGATTACCATCCAGCCGTTCATCGTATTTACAGTACACTTGTACAGCGTGTACCTTGCGATGCAGAGTACGTAGACAGGAATCATGTCCAGTGAAAAGTGTGGCAGAGATCCGCTCCTAGAGTCAGTTTGATTGTTCGACGAGAACGTCGGTACCATGGCCAGTGAGGGAGATGCCCCTGTTGTTCCTGTTGTTCAGGATGACCCGACAACTGACTCTGACGATGAGGCTGAGGAGGAGGAGCAGATTGGCGACAAGCGCAAGCGGAGAGACTCAGTCGTGTGGGGGTGTTTCAAGAAAGTCTGCAACAACTCCAACCGCGCCACGTGCCTCCTTTGCACCAGACACCCTAACAACCCCGTGACCATCAGCTGCAAGGATGGGGCTACCTCGGCAATGTGGAAGCATCTCCGAAAGGTTCACAAGGAGCGGCACACCCAACTCAAGGCCATGGTGGCAGCCAACAAACTGGATGATGCACGGGCGGCAGCCGCGGAAGCAGACACCGAGGTGGCAGCTGCCAACCCCGAGAATGCCCCCGTGTCCCGGGGTGCTGCTGGAGTGGGTCT
>SZWC01002768.1:31178-45182 GCA_023375785.1 Penium margaritaceum | reverse complement strand
ATTCATCATCCTTCCGATAAGAGATGATGTTTGGAAAGGACCTGAAATTCATTTTTATGTGTTGGACCCCAACGAGGAGCAAGATGTAGAAGAAAATGAAGATGACAAGTATTACAATCATTGCCAATGTCATGCGGCAATCTCGAGTTGATCTCTTGAGAGGTGTAAGGCGGTCGTTGAATCATAAGAAGTTGCCGACAGCAGCGAGGGTATCGACACCAGCAAAGGCACCGGAACAAGTCAGATGAGAAGTCTTTGCTTGTAGGAGCTAGACGGTTTTGTAGCAAAGGGGATCCGCTCTGATTTTCATAAGCTTGTTTAGTTGGCCACCGAGACGGCGGAGCTACTCAAGATCAGCACCAACTGTGGAGGTCTGACACCACTCAAAGAAGTGTGGGAGAATTCCTCTTCGTACGATGTGGCCATAATGCTATAGACCCATGCCCACTTGAGCGTTGTCGCAGACAATGGCTTCCTCGAAAAGATGGAGCTTCTTGGAGGTGTATACAAGAATAGCACCCTCCTTCAGTGGGTAAAGGTACACAGACAACGCTAGGCCCTCGAGGCTATCAGTGAGGCTCTGAGGACATCAAAGTTGAGATTTGCGTTTACCAACCTCCTGGCTCACGTCGGGTGAAGCATCATGGATCTTGACCATGATCACCAACTGAAACGTGGGCCACTCACAAGGCAACTCGCCAATGTGATGACCTCAACCAGACATTGCAGAGCGTGACCCAGGTGCAGCAGTAGTCGTAGTGTGCCGCAGGTACTGATGCCACCGCTAGTGGCAGCAATTACTTTCCTGCCTCAACGACATCTAGGCCGTTTATGAACATGTTCTTCCTTCACGGTGTAGAGATGTTCTGGAAGAGTGTAAAGCTGACTAACTTGTTGAATTAGATGGAGCAGTATGTGCATATGCACAAGGCTCCACTCGGTCATTGGAGCGACCTTCCCACGATGCGACTTGAAGTCAAGGAGTAAGATGCACATCAACCAGTTTTGGAGTGTTAGCCTACAATGTGGGAGGATTTCTTCGCTATCATGCACATGTAGCGTACTCAAGGCAAGTAGGTACATCGCAATTTCTATAAGATCAAGAAGTTCAAGTATCTGAGTAGCTATCTTGATGCCTAATCGAGCAAGTTAACTACATTTGTGAAGGAAGCCAAAAGCTTCATCCATGGCGATGGGGCTCGGTCTTGTCCTTCAGCTTCTTAAGACCACCACGATAGCAACAGGCCAGCCTTCGACAAGTCAGAGAGCATTGTGTGACTATATGAGTCAAGTGTATTTGGTGAATCCAAAGTACTACTCAAATGTATGGTCAAACGTATGTGCATAGTAATGCCACGACATGCGCTTGGACGCTGAAGGGGCTGGAGGGAAAGCCAGGCAACAGGGCAGGGTGAAGGATAAGAAGCCAGCAAATTCCCTAGTCAAGAAGAGTAGTAGGAATAATGTCCCCAACTACAAGCGTGACCACGACAATGACAAGCTATACACAACATGTAAGCGTCAAAACAAAGCCTTCCACGAGGGAATATGCCATAAGAATATACAGCTTTGCCACTTTAGGAATTCGTTCCCTGAGGCTACTGGAGGTAACAAAACGTTGTGGCGTTGGCCTCAGCCATAACACCTCGTGGGGATGGTGCAGCAAGAGGCTATGGACTGGGCCATGGCCGCGGCAATAGATCCAATTGTGGAAGTGGTCAAGGCCGTGGTGCAGGTTTTTTTCACCCCTGAGTAACATAACTGAGGACCACTTAGGGATAAAGGTGCATCACGAGTGTGAGTTTACGTTTTTAGATGAGGTGACAAAAAAAATTGAACATTTTATGAGTTCAATTTCTCTGTTGCCTTCTCCCCTCTCGTCAAACCTCATTCTACTCTTGTTGACCGCCATTGCCCACTAAACATTACAGCTCTAGACAAGATGCATGATCAAACATGCTTAGTGATGCCGACACCGGGCACTATGCAATAATTGCGTTACACAGTGATTGAAGCAATAACCCTTAATGCAATCCCAACCACGTTCGAGATACGTTTGGTCAAAGATTTCAACCCAGTCAAGTGGAAAAACTAGAAGTTACTGGTCAAATCCACATGTAGCAACAAGCTGTGGATGCAAATCATAGGAGTTACGTTGCATGTCTTACCAATTCCATGTTTACCACAAACTGGACTTCTTTTCATCGAGCTTTTTCACTCAGAAGAGTGGAGGTAACATGTTGATATAGGTGAAAGGACACCAAGCTGGTGCTCCCTGAAATGTGGTGGCTCACACCACAGGGGATGACTCCTTTACTAGCCTTGGCTTTACCAGACAGATAGGCTTTGAGTACGAGGTGTCCAATTGTACAGTTACCATTGGTGAAAATTGTATGGTATTTACAAAGGGAAACATTACATTCAAGGGTACACACATAGTGTCATGTTGAAGATACTCAACCTTCTTGAACCATTCAACATGGTGTTAGGCAATCCGTAGCTGCACAAAAACAATGCTCTGATGTGCTTCAAATTGAAGTGCTTGATCCTTCGAAAGGAACAATGTCGCTGTACATTGATTACGAATTGGAAATTCTTCCTGACCCGACTTCAAGTCCACAGGTCAAGAGAATTATTTGATGAGGGTGTCAATACTTCTTTTCTGAGCTACAAAAAGTAGAGGATGAAGTGAAAGAAGAAATGCCATAAGAGATCGTATCTCTCTGGATAGCGTTCTCAGATGTATTCATAGACCCACCAGTTCGGCTTCAACGAGAAGGAGACATGGACCACACAATCCCACTGCAGCTGAAGGCATATCCTCTAATCACACCCTTGTATCACTTTAGTCCAACAGGAAGGTGAGAGGCTACATGCAAAATCAAAAACTACCTTGCAACAGGGTGTTTTGAGCTAAGTAGCTTGTTGTATGATTTGCCAAATGTGGTTCTTAATAAGAAACATGCTGGTTGATGTATGTTCGTGGACTTCTACATGGTGAACAAGTTGACGGTGAACAATAAACTTTCCTTATTGTGGATTAAGGTCGTGCTTGAAAAACTACAGTGGGTAAAGCTCTTTACTTTGTTGAATTTGTTTCAAAGATACAATCAGATCCACATCTCGGAAGATGATGTACCAAAAGTAGTTTTTTGGATACATATGCCACATTATCATTTGTAGGTTTTATGTTTTAGGCTAATGAACGACCGGAAAAACTTCAAGGGAGAAATGAACCAAATGTTTGTCAAGAAACTCAGTCTGTCTGTCTTGGCTTACCTGGATGAAATCTTGGTTTTCTCCAAGTCAAAAAAAGAGCACCTAAATCACCTGCGAGAAGATTTTGCAGTCCTTTTGGAATAGAAGTTATACGTAAATGTAAGAAAATACAAGTTTGCACAAGATGAGCTCAATAACTTCGAACACATGGTTGGTAAGCACGTTATCCGCGTCGATCTACAAAAGTTCCAAGCCGTGATGGATTGGCCGCACCAAGAATAGTTTGGGTGAATGAGGTCTTTTCTTGGCCTTGCAAACCATTTCTGACAGTTTACATTAGGGTATCCAACGTTGGTTGCTCCGCTAACCAGGCTGACGTGAAAAGATGTACACTAGGAATGGACATCGTACTACGAGAGCACTTTTATCAAATTCAAAGACCTTGTATCTACACTACGTATTTTAGATATTTTGAATCTATCGTAAGAGTGGGAGATGTGATGTCATACGTCAGTAGTAGATTTTGGAACAATCCTCATGCATAATGGTTATCTAATCGCATTTGAGAGCCAGAAGCTCATCCGCGCACAGATGCCATGCACGTCTGGTGATCAAGATGCCCTCACTATTGTACATACTTCCAAGATGTGGTGTTGCTACCTCAAGGTGCTGAGGTTAGTATGACAATCGTGACCAACCATAACACATTTGTTTCCCAAATGCAACATAACTTGTGAAGATAAAAGGCATGTTGGAACAAAAATCTGAGTTGATCCTTGTTCGCATAGGAATATTGGCCAAGATGCATCAACATGGCCGATCCACTAAGCCTAAAACTTGTGAAAATTAATACAACCACCGAGGTTGGTGGATGAAATATGTCCATTGTGACAGCTACAGTGCAAACACCAGATCCCCCTGTATTTTTGTGAAAACCATCAAAAGAGACTATCCACTACAAGAGTTTTGTAATCACGATCCGGATATGATACTATGTGGATTCTTGGTTTCAAGACTCTTACGATATGGAAAAGTACGGATTGGCCAAGACCGCAATAATTTGATGACACGATGAACAAGTCATTGTGCCGGACTCGGGAGACCTTCAAGCAAAAATAATCACCTAGATCCACAAACCGCTGGTGGTAGGTCATGTGGGACGTCAAAGGAAGTGAAAGACACTATTGGCCCATTATTGCTGGTCGGGATGGAGTATCAGTGTCCGTGAGTATTGCATGCCATAGGAACTATGTCTTGGGAACAAGGCTGTTAACAAAAAGCCTATTTAGCTCATCCAGCAGCTTTCCATCCCTAGGACTCCATGGGAGTGCGTGAGTATGGACATTTTTATTGGTCTTCAGGACACGACCAATGGCCATGATGCAATACTAATGGTTGTGGATCTTCTTATGAAGATGACACATTTCATTCCTACAACAACTAATTTGAACACCAAGATGAGTGCTTGTCTCTTCTTTAAGGGTGTCTTTCGAAATACCACAACTTGCTGGAGCGCATTATCTCCATTCAAGATAGAAAGATGAATGATAAGTCCTAGAAAAAGATGCATGAGTACTTTGACAGCAAATATCAAACATCAACAACATGTCATCCTAAAACCAACATAGAAATAGAGTGTATGCATTGTACTCTAAAGCAAATGTGTCACATATACGTGGACCCTACAATGAATGACTGAGAAAAATTCTTGGCACTAACAGATTTTGTGGTGAACAACTTGATAAGTCAACTGTGTTCACACTGTTGGTATTGAACGGTGGTTGACATCCTGTGGTGCTCTCTTCATTAGTGAAAATTAGGAGTATGAAAGGACAGAGTCCTTCTGCTCGAGCCATTTTCAAGCTCATGGACTCTTTACTAGAGAAGGCAAAGTGTCATCTTCAAATGGCTCGGCAATGACAAAAGGCACATGGCAATAAAATTCTCTGTGAGGTCTCATTTGACATCGACGACAAGGTTTTGCTTAGCACTAAAGAACCATCAGCTGAAGTTGCAAGAGATGTAAAAACCTCTACCTAAGTATATTGGTTGGTTTTCTTTCATTGTACGCATCAGGCCAGTGACATGCTGATTGCTGCTTCCATCAAGTATGAAGATACATGACGTTTTTCATGTGAGGCTGTTGGCTGTATATACGGTAAACTGAATCCTTCAACCACCACCGGTAGTCCTCATTGCCGACAACAATATCAGGTTCTTCACCTACTCAAGCACCACTTTGGTCCCAGTTGTTAGGGAGTACCATGTTCATTAGGCGGGTTGTGGACCTCAACATAACTCATGGGAGTCTACATCTCGCTTTCCCATGGGGATGGTTAACGAGTACTATAGCGAGCTGGCAGCTGGTACAGATTGAAGCATGGCAGGTAGCACCATCTAAACTTGGAAATAGTGATCAACTGTCCTGTTAGACGGCATTCATGGAAAGCAACCACAGGAGGATGGGGGCACCTAACAAGTTGTCACGCTGACGATCTAGCCTAAAGGGGTGAGGCTGCTAGCCAAGCTGACTGAAAAATTGCAGCTTAGAATAAATTACCATGCACGTGTTCATGTTTAACTGGTAATTGAAGTTATTATCTTCTTTCACAATCTTGATGACTCACTATCTGTCATTCCTATGTGTTGGTAATGAACCGGGACGGTTCATAACAAGTGGGAAGGAATATAGCGGGAGGACCAGTTTGGCCCTCCCTCTTCGTGAAAGCGAGGATTAGTTGGATACTACCCTCACCATTGTGAGGTCTAGCTGGTGGCCAGCCCTTAGCTGGCTGTCAGCTAGGTGGCTGCCAACCAGCTGGACGGCTGGCGACCGGTCGGGTGACCGGGCCGGCCATTGGCCGGCTGCCTGCTGGCAATCGATCAAGCTTGCCACTTGATTGGCAGCCAGGAGGCCGTGAAGCTTCAAGAGCCAAGGAAGATGGCCTCAAGCCCTGACCCTCTCCCTCCCTTCCTCACCTCACAAGGTGAGCGAGACGAGGGAAGAAGGCAAGTGAGAGAGAGATGTGACTGAGAGAAAAAGGTTGTGGCTCAATTCTCAGCGCGTCTCGCGTGCGACAATTTTGTGCTAGAACATCAAAGATAAAACTCAAGTTCAATTATGAAAGACTTCAAGTTTTAAAAACAGAAAACCCATGCAAATACAAGAGGTCGGAGTACAAATCCCTTGTTTGGGACCCAGAACCGTGAGGACAATGTGAGAACCGATTTGGGCATCCAATGACCTCAAATGGCCAAGTCTCTATGCACTGGTTGTTGATGATGATTGCCCCCAAGAAGACCTGGAGGGGAAAATCCCTCCAGCAACCTCTGGACTCCAGTCTGTGAAATTTGACGAATTCTGTGCAGGATATAGTGACATGAATCCTTATAGATAAATAGTTCATATAAAATTGAAGGGGGACACAAGCGACGGACCCATTGTCGAGCCACACTTTGGGTACAAACCAGTCTGTGATATTCCAAAACCATTTCTTCGCCTAAAAAGCAATGTCTGCCAGGCACATACTGGGTGATTACCTTGCGTTTGTAACACAGTAGATGTTGTACCACTGTGGTCGTTGCCCTCCCCAAATAGCGCATGCAAGATCAACGGCTGTTGTTTCTTAATGGCATACGTTTGGTTCACGTCATAACAGGATAAAAACACTTTTCAGCTAACCAATGTTCTTTAGCACATGGACAACGCAAATGAATCTTGAAAAAAGAAACAAGTTGGTCCAGCTCGTAGACAACTAGGCAAAGTATGTTGGTTGAGAAATCTGACAATAGTCATTTTACTGGCAGAGTATCAACTGACCAACGAAAAACATGGCAAGAGTAGATACGATGAAAGTTTGCCACAGTCATACCAAGCATGGTATAGTAGCTACTAAATTGTAACGTAATGTAACATGACATAGTTATAATAAAATGTGAGATTTTTTACTAGATAAACCCCTCCTGCAGTTTACATTATACCCCTGATGGATTCTGGTAGTTTGTCATATGATACAACCTCTGTCCACTTGACTCCACATATGCATGAATTGTGCACAAATTAGATTATCATGCGTGCTAGTCACAACAACTGGTGCTCCACTGAGGCCTCACGCACACGCTGGCCAATATCACTGGCTGTCTCCTTTATGACACACCATTTTTAGGTCAAATGCATTTTGGCATGAGCAGAGGATCTTGCCAGCACAGTTGACTTTCTCCTCTATGATGTTTCAATGCTCATGAATGTGGTGCATTTCCATTTAAACTTAAGGATGATGTGGGATGTTTCAGCATGCATGTACTGGACGTCACAATCATTGCAGAAATGGCTAGTTCCTGGTTGCTAATCCTGCTAGGTCATGTTGCCGGTTTTTTTTGGAGAAGTCTCTCTTGTTTAGCCTGTGAGGCATAGCTCAATCCCAGGGATGGCAGGGTGACCAACCTCACGCATGATGTGTGTGTGGGGCTCGCTTCATCGTGGATGTAACATTGCTTCCCTTGCATTTGTGCTGGTTTTTTATTCATGTCTAACACCGAGTCACGAGCTTAAAATCCATGGCATGCCTCTCTTTCTCTGTCATGTTTATCTCCTCTCCCTCACGCTTGTTCCTTTGCTAGCCTTTGCTGACGTCTGCTATCAGAGCATGTGTAGGTGATCTCTTAATGCCAACACTGAGATCACTGCTTGAGGCCATACAAGGCTTTGCACAAGAGCTAGACCTTGTCATCAACATTGCAGCCGAGTAACTGGACCATATACATATCTTCCTCTGATTTTTCATGAGAGAACCCGTTATTCACATCTATCTGGTATACCTCCCAGTCGTGCTGAGCAAGGACCTTGAACACAGCACGGGTTGTGGTCATAAGAACAACAAGTTTGAAGGTGTTGGTGTAATCAACACCCTCACCTGTGAGAACCCCTTGGCCTTCAAGTTAGCCTTGTAGCAATCCAGCGATTCGTTGGGCTTCACCTTCTTGTAAAGGACCCACTTGGCCTATGCGGCCCTCCTCCCTGGCAGATGGTTGAAAATATTATAGACACCATGCTCTCGGATAACTCTGAGCACATTGTCATGGGTAGCACGCAACAACTCTGTATCTCCAGCTGAGAGAGCCTCCAACAACATGCCAGGATCAGGCGACATTGAGGGAGGGCTCTGAATGCGAGTGACCATACACTCATGCCTCTGGAATGGGTCTGATCACAACAAGGTCAGCTAAAACGTTGCAAGTGACCTTATAATCATGAGAGACCACTTCGTGGCCAAGAGGGTACGTTGGGTGTACCTCATTGTAGTCCACCTGGACACTAAGGCCAATGGCCTACGTGCCAGGGTCTTTGCTCTCAATGCTGCAAGTAGGGTGTCTGGGCTCTGAGTCAGGCACTCGCTCAGTCCCGGAAGCCAGTGGTCGAAGGCAATGACTAAGCTCGCTGGAGTTGTCCGAGCTCGAGGCGCTCACCTCAACGTGTTCCCGTGGGGACATGTTGAGGTCCAGGAGTGTTCCTCGGGACTGATGAGGCCACTGGGAGGACAGCCATCATAGCCTCATCGTCATGAGCTAGTAGCTGGACTACAAGTGAGGAAGTTTAGATGAACTCGTCCACATGCCTATACTTCCCCATCGTCGAGAAGCCACAAAAGAGCGAACATGATCGGCAGGCAGCAAAAAAATACTGGAGTGGTCTCTGTGTTTAAGGGCCTCAAAGAATAGAGAGCATGATGTGAATCGACGATGCTACGACAACTGGGGTCCGAAAATCATCAGGCCTTCAATTGCAGGGAAATGCTGAAAAAGGCACTCATGCGACCTCGTGGCGAGACCTTGGAACCCTTCTGGTCCTTGGTAAACAGGATACAGGTGAGGGAGTCCCACACATGTGCAAGACGGATGTTAATACAATGGCCAAACCGCATCTTGTATGATACAACATGGTCTGGCATGGGACCCTACAGGAGGTGGGTCTAGACCCACATCACACAGTAGAAGTCAAATGCAAAGCACCCAGGGAGGCCGCACTCAGACCTAATGGCACGAACCACTTCTTCCATGGTGTCTTTCTACTCCTTAGGCAGACCATTCTTCTGTGGATTACTAGGTGTAGAGAGCTGGTGAAAGACACCGGATCCAACAAAGAATGGGTCCATCTCATCCAAAAGCTCATCGCCACGATCTAAAAAGAATGTGTGGAGTATTTGATTAGACTGGTGCTCAACCATGATGAGCCACATGCAGACCGCGAGGATAGAATCACTCTTATTCCAGAAGCTGTAGAACCAACGCATCCTCGTGAAGTCATCAGTCAGGGTCAGAGCATATTGACCCCGATCTGAGAGGGTCTTGAAGCGTAGAGGGCCAAGGAGGTCCAAGAGGACCGATTCCAATGGACGCAGTGCTCGAGAAGTGGAGTCAGGACAAGTTGAGTGATGCATACTACCTTGAGTGCATGAGAGGCAATTAGTCATGGGAGGCTTTTCAAAGAAAGCCGTGTCAAGATCAATGATTGGTTGTGTCTGGATGAGCGTGGACATAATGTCAGAGCTCATATGGAAATTACGGCAATGCAGTAAGCTCTGTCGTTTGGGGGAAAGAATACAAGTGAGAAACGCACATGTAGCTTGGGATAAAGGGGAGAATACGATAGGAGCTCAGCAAGACACATGATGTGAATCATCCACAACTGAAGCACGAAGCATGATGGCATGAGGCTTCCAACCAGTCACTGTGGTAGAGTCAGTAGAGTGCTCAAGAGAAAGACCCATTGTGGTGCATGCACAAGCGGAGATTGAAATCAGGTAAGAAGAGCACATTTGAAATATACAAGGGGCAAGACAGGCCATGGAATGGCACTATCTCAACACCCTGGACATGCATGGACTGACCAGATCCTGTATGAACATTCCAAAAAAACCCAACGGGATGAAGGACCGCAAAGTCACCATGACGAAAGGTCATTTGATGGTTGGCATAAGGTTTGATAATTCATGCAGTAATTTCCTCGCAAAGTACCCCGAACACTGAACAATGCGCAAATTCACACTTTGCCTGTGTTTGAAGCTCAACAGAGGACTTGGAAAAACAAAAAATAGAATGAATTTGTGACTCGTCAAGCCACGCAGTACTGTCTGGTTCATCCTCATCACAATCGGAAGAAGCCCCCCCCACAAGCATCATCACGGGAAACAGAGACAACGAGACAAGCTGTCTATGGACCACTTGACTGAGCCAGCACAATTGCACCTCCTTGAGTCCGGAGCGGTAGCGACTGACAAAGAACCAAAATGGTGTGATCCCGAAGGTCCTGGTCATTTCTTATTCCCTGGAGAAGCAGACACCTCTGTTACTGTCGTGGTTGTGGTACAACCTGCCTTTGTGGCACTGGAAGAATGCCGCTGTGTGTGTGCTGCCTGGAGGCTGCGCATGATCTTGCTCCAGACAAGAGGCTTTTGGCACTCCATATAGCGATGAGTACCCCCATGATTTTAACAGAGAGGACAAGAGGCTTTGAACAAATGTCCGTTTCCGCTGCTTGTCGGCTGCTACTATTGCTAATGTCCCTTCCCATCTTTTTTTTTTTCCCTTCTTCTCTATGTGGTCAGTGCAAAACTCTGAGCCTGTAAAATCTGAGGAGTCACAGGCACTCCCGTAACAAGTTGGCTCTCCTGATGTGCGCGGGTTGCCTCCATGGCCGATGTTGCCAAAAGAAAGAAATTCTTGACCCAGGGAAGGAAACGGAGAGACTTGGACAGCTCAGAGGGTGTGACATGGTAGAAGCCAGAGGAGAGCCTTGAGTGCTCAAGATGCACCCCGATCATGATGGTCTCGAGTGCCCACAAATGTTTCGTACCACCATGTCCGAGATTGGTGGAGTTACGCATGGTGCACCTCCAGTAGCTAGTGGCCCTCTCTGACACTCTTTGGTGGAGGGAGTGGAACCCACAAAGGCAGCCAACTATAGTCACATGGGTCTCTATTGCGAACAGGGTCAGCGCCAACTCCCTGTGCCAACAAGATCCTCTCTGGTCCTGTTCTCCACTCAGCTCATGACGGGTCAGATGTCGACAACCGTCTCGACCGGTACAGTGTAGAAGATGCTTTGCATAGCTTTTGCCGCTTTCAAGACCTGGTGATTTTCACAAATAGGTACTGGCTATGGTAGTGGAGCCATCGCCCTCCACATCTGCCCACACCTAGAATTGGAACTCCCAGCAGTCTAAGCATGCGTCACTGCCATAACAGTGGAGTCTCAAACTCCTTTAGCCACCGCTCCATGGAGTGGGAAACCTCAGCCTCAGGTGGAGGTTGACACGGCACGGGAAGGCCACCATCAAGTGGGGTACCTCCAAAGGAGAAACATACCGGCTGCTGCAAGGGGTCTTGTCGAGGTGGTGGACTGGTTTGACAGGTCGCAATCCAAGGCACAATTGGAAAAGTTTATTCTTGAGCATACAAATCTAATCAATGTGTGGGTCTGTAGTTGTCTCCTATGTATCCTCAGTGTCATCAAGCGTGGACGCAGGCTCCTGTCTGGATGAGGCAGAAGAATTTTATGGTGTTCTTGCCACAACTATGCCGGGCGTCTGCTAGGTGGCCCCTAAGCACTCTTATATTGGATCAGGGAGCTCCTAAAGCACATCGGTTTGTGCCTACTGCTATCCATGTATCTCTTCTTGGTGTTGACACATCTCATCCTGCATATGGTGGAGGTCATTGATCGCCTGCGATTATTGGCTCAGTGCTCCTGAAACAGAAGATGTTGTAGGATCCATCAGCTCCTTTCCCTTGCCATGGCGTGGTTCCATACATGCCGGCCTGTGTGGACAGGACCGCCAACATGGTCATAATGAAGGACTGTCAGTGTTTCAGTAATGTCTTCCGTATTCCTTCCGCTGATGGTGGGCTGATGTCTGCAGATGAATTGCTGATATCAACAGGTTTAGAAAACTGCTGACCATCTTGTAGGAGCTATGTTTCCCCCTTCTTTTCCTCGTGCCGGTTCTTTGCAACTTCGCATGAGATGAGGAAAGGTGTTCATGTTGTCATCCCTTTCTCAAAAAATGCAGAGCTGCTGTTTCCAGTTACTACTGTTAGTCCTGCGCAATAGTGCTGCTGCGTAACTACTCAAGCGCACTTGTAGGCAGCCACGTTTTACATGGCTACCCTGTGAGAAGTTGTGTAACCGCTGTTGTTGCATTGCACAGCTGCTGTTGTGTTATTCTACTGCTGATACTGCGTTGCGGAGCTGTTCTTATTGTACAGATGCTATTGCTGCTACTCCACATCTATTTCTGCTGCTCCTACTGCTGCTACACTAGTTTTGCTGCAACTGATTCTTCCGTTGCTTCTGAATACTAAAGATGCATGTTGCTATTGTTACTCACAGCTACTGATGCTGCTAGCTGTTGCTGCTTTCTACTGCTATGAATTGATGCTGCTGCTACCCGCTGTCATTACTACTGCTTGCTACTGTAGCTATTGCATGCAGCTGCCGCTGCCAACAGCCGCTGCTGTTGATGCCTACCGCTACAACTATTATTGCTCAATTGCAGCTGCTGTTACGGCAGTGCTATTGCTGCTCCATGTGGATGCTGCTCTACTTTTGCACTGCCACTGCTGTCGCTATGGAAGTAGCAGCGACTTGCACTGTTACTTCCCACACCGCTGGCCACTCAAGGCGGTCGCATGGTGATGCCGCTGCTGTTGACGTCATGCCGAAGTCTCTGCTGCTGTTGTGTGCTACGGCTGGTCCCAAAAATGTGTCTGCGACTGTGACTCTTATTGCTGCTGCCGGTGCTGCTTCGCTCCTATGCAGCTCAGTGAGAAAATTCTTGCTGCTCTGATACCATGGATAAGTGTGTAGAAGCATCCTATTTTGCTATAGCTGATGTGGCAATGCAATCCAGTCAGCTGATACACTATCATGCAATGCAGGTGTGAGAACCTTAAGGATTTGACCGGGGGGGACAAGCAGCATCTCATAAGCTTCAATAGATTGAAAACGTAGAGAGAGATGAACCCTGACAGTCACACAGCATGAATAGGTTGCGGCGCACGTCGGTTGACGCACGAGACAGGGTCAGTTTTCCCTTGAAAGTAACCCAAACCACTATTTTGGCCGTAACTCTGCACATAAGCATCCGAACACAACGTCGTCTAAACCTCGAGATGCAGAATCTTGAGCCGAAAGCTACGACTGGTCACATGCACAAGCCCGCCACTAATTTATGGAAACACAATGCAAGATAATGAAAATCGGGCACATGACTAGTCCATTGAGAGAATCCTAGAGTCTGCAGAAAAACTATATAAGGTTTGAGAAAGCATCGGGTGTCGATGTACAGTGTGAAACCACGCAAGTGATCTCTTGACTTCAGTCACACACACTACCATGCAAGAAACTAACTATTGTCCCAACTCACATGGAGACACTGTGTCAACGAACAAACCTCAGGGTCCAAGAACTCTAGCGATGTAGGCCACATAGAATTCCTGGTTGTGGTTGTTGGAAGATTGGACAGGTTGAACTGCATGATGGTAACTGATGCCAGACGTTGTGTACGCTGACTGACACATTGAGTACTCTTGCTTGGAGCTATACATGAGAGCTGGACATGTATGCTACATACATTCATGGCAGATATGTTACAACATATGTTTTCCATGTTGGTGAGATGTTTTGAGGCTAAGGGGGTGTACACCTATTCCTTGGAATGAGGATTTTGTATTGTGGGTACATGATTCCGACACGGTTTTGCGATTCCAATTCTGGGTTTCTGGAAT
>SZWC01002768.1:14168-25686 GCA_023375785.1 Penium margaritaceum | reverse complement strand
AGGGGGAAATGGTGGGAAGGATCCCACAAGCTTGATGGCTGAGTGTGCCTCCAACAAAGGGAGGGCGATACTCAGGCCAGGAGCTTACGGCCTTGACTCGGGCACAAACGAGCACACCACTTACGAGAAGAGAGACTTCATCTCTCTTGCTCCATGCATCAAGAACTTCAGAGTTGCCAACGGCAAGGTTGAGGCAGCTGAGTGGATTGGTGACAAGCTGGTCACAGTGGGTGTCAACGGTGGAGATTCCGAACTCAAGCTAGAGGGGTGGTCTACTTACCCTCCTTCACAGCCAACCTTCTCTCCATCTCTAAGATAACTATCCATGGCATGACAGTATTTTTTACGGAGAAGGAAGCGGTGATTGTTCCTACCAAGGACATCAACATCTCCTACTCTGCCAAGAGGGTTGTCGCAAAGGTTCCTCGTGGCGATGGACTCTACGTCTTGTAGACCAAAATGAAAACTTCAACGGTTGAATCTTTGGTCGAGAGTGATGATGAGGAGAGCAGCGATGTAGATTTTGATGAGGAAGGATATGTTGGATCAGCAAAAGTAGTGGCAGCAGACGATTTAGCAATAAAACCGCAAGCAACTGCAACCACCAGGGCTGTTCATTATAACTTGTGCACATCCTCCAAGAACCTGTGGCACAGGCGCTTTGGACACGTGGCTCATTGCACATTGGAGCTCATGGGAAAGTAAGAGCTAGTGCGTGGGATGGAAGTAGGTGATGAGGCGGAGGGTGCCGGGATCATGTGTGAGCCATGCCTTTAAGGCAAGGCAAAAAGGAAACCCTTCAAGCGCAATGGCACGCTTGCTCTCGCACCCCTTGACCTCGTACACTCCAACGTGTGCGGTCCCTTTCGCATACCGTCAAATGGAGGCAACAAATGTTTCCTCACATGCATTGAAGACAACAGCCGCAAGGTGTGAATGTAATTTCTCAAAAACAAAGGCGAGGTGAAGGAGAATCTGCAAGCTTTTGCCGCTATGGTTGAGCAACACAGTGGAAAGAAGGTGAAGGCATTCAAGACGGACAACGGGGGAGAGTACGAAGCCTGCAGGGAGTGGCTCAAGACACAGGGTATTGAACAAAAAAAAACTATGCCCCACTCACCTCAAAGCAACGGCATAGCAGAGAGGATGAACGAGAGGCTCCTAGGCATGACAAGGTGCATGCTCTTTGACTCCAAGCTGCCTCCTAGGTTCTGGGTTGAAGCAGCACGCAGGCTACCTACCTTGTGAACATCACACCTGTAGCAGCTCTGCGAAGGAGAGGCAAGAAGAAGCAGACATAGCAGCTGAAGATGCCTCAAGAAGCATGGTCAGGCAGGATGCCGGACGCCTCCCATCTCAAGGTGTTCGGATGCACCGGGTTTGCCAAGGTCCAGGCCGGTGAGGGCCCTAGAAAGCTCGATGCAAGAGCACGAAAGTGCATTTTCATTGGCTATGACACCGCGCACAAAGCTTATCGACTGTGGGACCAAGGAGCCAAGAAGGTCATCCGCAACAAAGACGTGGATTTCCACGAAAGGTCTATGAGAAAGGGAGAGCATCTCAAACTCGAGAATGCTCCAAAACAGGGAGAGTGGCTCACTCTCCTTGAAGAGGGAGACGAAGTACCAGCACAATGGCATGGGATAGGTGCTGCAATAGAGAGAGGATCTCATGAAGATTACTTAGAGGAATTTGAACCTGATTCCGACGTATCTGATCCTCTGGAACATGATGAGGATGTCTCTCCCATTATCAACGATGAACCAGACCTCCAACCTCCACATCAACAGCACCCGCCAGTAGGTTCAAGCAGCAGTTCACGCCTCAAAGTACCTCGACAACATTACGAAGCAGATAAGGGTGAATAGATAGGCTTCAACTATTCATTCTTGGTTCAAGAGGAGCCAACGTCTGTCGCAGAGGTACTCACTCGGTCTGACAAAGCAGAGTGGGATGAAGCAATTCGCAGTGAACTCAACTCCATCGAAGAGAATGGGACATGGGTGCTGGTGGACAGACCTGCCGGGGCTCACGTTGTGGGGTCGAAGTGGGTGCAGAAAGTAAAAAGGAAACAGGATGGCAAGATAGACAAGTACAAGACACGGGTGGTAGCAAAGGGGTTCTCCCAATGGCCTGGGGCAGAGTACGATAAGACCTTTTCTCCAGTTGTGACGTTTGCCTCCATCCGGTCAATGCTCGCCATTGCTGCTGCCGAGAACATGGAGGTCCACCAGATGGATGTCAAGACAACCTTCCTTTACGGCAAAATTGACAAGGAGGTATTGATGGAGGTTCCGGAGGGTGTTGATGCTCGTGAGGGCAGGGTGTGCAGATTGGTGAAGGCACTCTATGGACTAAAAAAAGTGCCAAGACTTTGGTAGCAGGAGATGGACACGTTCATGGCCAAGAAATCCTTCATGCACTACGATAATGAACCTAGCATGTTGTGCATGAACGTGACAAAGGGACTATGTTGGTCGCCTCAAACGTTGATGACCTGATTCTGTGCTCTTCTTAAACGCAGCTACTAGACAATCTCAAGGGGCAGCTGAGTAGCAGATTCAAGATGAAGGACATGGGTCCTCTTGAATTCTATCTTGGAATCTTCATCAAGCGCGACAGAGCAGCAGGTACCATCACCCTGAACCAGACAAAATACATCAACTCCATCCTCAAACAACACGACATGGCATATTACAAACCTGCAAGCACACTCATGAGCTCGGAGTGCAAACTCTCCACCTCCGTGTCCCCCATCAAATGAAGCGGAGAAAACTGACATGCTGGACATCCCATATCAGTCTACAGTGGGCAGTCTAATGGTTGCCATGGTCGCCACCCAACCAGATATAGCCCATGCTGTGGACAGGTGAGCCGGTTTGTGGCCAATCCAGGTCCACTTCACTGGCAGGCCGTGAACCGCATCATGCGCTACCTTCAGGCGACGCGGCACGTGGGGCTCCAGTTTGGAGGCATTGCTACATTCGCGTCACTCCGTCTCATGTGCTACACTGCTTCTCATGTGCTACACTGATCCTGATTGGATATGGAATATCGATGACAGAAAATCTACCTCCGGCTTTGTGTGTATGCTAAATGGAGGTGCAGTCGGTTGGACAAGTCGCAGGCAGGAATGTGTTTCTCTGTCAACAGCTGAAGCTGAGTACATCGCCTTGGCTGAGGTGTGTAAAGAGATGTAGTGGCTACGAAGCTTGCTATCCGAGATGAAGGCACCACAGGCAACGGCGATGGTTATCAAGATTGGCAACATAAGCGCCATTGACATGTCAAAAAACCCCGTCATGTCCAGGCGCACAATGCACATCGCGGATACCAGATTCCACCTGCCAAACACCCCAACTTTGGGCTAGGCCAAATTTCTAAAACCTCACTCACATTGAGCGATTCAAAGCTCAATCTTGCAAGAAAAAGTTCAAGGAATCCAAATACAACGTCAGATGGGATTTTCGACCACTCTTCAGTGGTCGGACCAGGGAATACGATCAATGGCATTCATGGCAAGGGGCACACCATGTCAACAGTATAGAGAGCATAGGTCTGCAACAGACCTCCTTGGAGTCAAGGTCCCAAGTCTAAGGAACTCAATCACTATCAAAATTATGCAGCGACCGTTAATTGGAACACTACTTGAACAAGCCAAGACTCAATGACCGCACAATTATCACACTTCCCACAACAAGCGAAGACCTACCACAAGCGAGAGCACTCAGCAATGAGACATAAGATGTAGGGCACGATGTCCCCAGGGGGTTCATGGGACAAATCGCCCATGATATGACCATGAATATTGTATAAGGCGTGAGTTCACTGAGATTCAGGGAAAGAAAAAGGGGGCGCAGTGTACCTTACCCTAGACACAATGCAGACAATCGGAGGGGCAAGGGGAAGGGAAGGTGGAGGGTGACAAACCAATTGCAGGTTGAAGACGGAGCATGCTGGTGATGAAATCAGTGTGCACATGGCAAAGACGATGATGCAAGAGTTGAATGTGGTCAGGAGACAGGGGGTTTAGAATGTGCCCCTCCGCATGCCCAATTGCGGCACCGGAGGCACCGACGAGCAGCCAGAGAGAGGGAAATCCTTGCAGTTTGATCTAGCCACTTGAGAATTACTCGGATTCTAAAATGGAGGATTGCCCCTGAAATGTGACAAGTCACTGAATTCGTTGGAAGTTGTTTCACCAGAATCGGACATGTAACGAGGGAGAAATAAGCTTCCAAAGTTGGGGTGTGCGTGGCAGCTCTAAGAGCCGGCCGCGACTCGACTTCCGGGTGAAAATTCGACCTGAACGAGTAAGAATATATCCAACTGGAGATTTTTCCCCAGAAGACTGTCAAGGCGTCCGGTGGATAATATCCACCGGATGCAGTAGTGCAGGTTGTTACTGGCCAAAATCCTCGCTCGGCGTCCGAAACTCAGTAGTACGCTTTGTTACTCGGGGACTTGGGCAAAATTCTGACAGCAGGTCCGTGGATTGGTTTCAAACCTTGTTACACCCCATCAGCAAACTTGACCCAAAAGTAGGACAGGTATTTTGAAACAGTGCAGGGGACCCCTACACCACGTGCAACGGGATTTGCATCTTGGGAAAGGTGCTTCATACGTGAAGTAAGGCGCCACGGTGTGTGCGCATTATGGAGGCGTTAGGTGTTTCTGTGGTGTGTGAGATATGTGCTTTGGTAAGCGTAATTTGGGCTAGACTTGGTCCAATCATGCACGGTTTTGTGCATTGGAGAGCTCATCGTCTCTAAAACCCTGCTCACATAGCGTAAGTTGACCAGAAAGCACACTCTTAGTCTCAGATTCATCCAAAAACGAAAGATGTGAACCACTAGAGACAAATCACACCAACGTCAGAACCGCAACATGCAAATTTCTTGACAAAGAGTTTTTGGTCCACGGGTCTAATCGTCTCCAACGTTCACGTCTTCTGCAATGCATGGGATTATCATCTTGTACGTCACCGTGAAGTTTTGAGAACCTGTCGAGGTAGCAACTGCGCAGATGGCGCAGGAGGAGATGGAAACAATTCAGAAGTATGCAAGCACCCAAAGCTTTGGGCTATGGAGGTGGCAGTTCGAGCTGCACCTCGTGCATAAGGGGCTGCTGGACATCATGTTGGGAAAGGAGTTGCTTGCAGAGATGACTGCTGCGGACACGGGGAAGCAGGCCTTCGAAATGAAGAACACAGAGACACTCATGCTCCTAGTGTCCGGGATAGCCAAGTCGTAGTGTGGCTACTTCCAAGGCTGCATGCTGGCTGCCAAGGCTTGGCAAAATCTTTGCACCATCTACCAATCCAAGTCGCTCTCGAACAAAATCTTTGCGATGAAGCGACTCCTCACAGTGAGAATCGAGGAGGGAGGTGATGTCATCTCTGCCATACAGCAAATCGACTCGCTCGCCTCACTATGCAATGACGTGGGGTGGAAGATTGACATGCAAGTGCAGGCGATGACCCTCCTCATGGCCCTACCTAACAGTTGGGATCCCCTCATCATCGTCCTCAGAGGATGACCAGAGGACAAACTCACCGGTGGCGTGGTCGTAGATTACATCCGCAACGAGGCGCAACACCACAGCTGTAAGTAGTCCTTGTCTTCTTCATCAGCCCTCGTCACCAAAACATGTGGTGGCGGAAGTGGGAGAAAAGGAAGCGGTGGCAAGAAGGACACCAAGAAAGGTGTGTATCGGAATTGCGTCAAGGAGGGTCATTGGGCCCGTGAGTGCCCGGAGGAGGAAAAGGCTGGCGACAAAAAACACCAAGGGTAGGTCGTTCCTCAATGGCAACAAAAACCACTTCCTTAAGAAGGCCAAAAGGTGGTGCCAAGATTCTGGGGCCGAGGAGCACATCCAGGTCAAGAAGGTGGGGTTCTTCACCTACGAGAAGTCCTCCAAGTCAATGATGGTTGCGAACGACAAAGTCAAGTCGTCGGTCAGCCAAGGTGACATGGACGTGAAAGTCGTGGTGGGCGGTAAGAAGGAGCTGTGCACAATCCATGATGTGTAGCACGTGTCCAGCCTGGCTGACATTCTAAGTCTCAGCCGCTTGACGAATAAGGGGTATGAGGTGCTCTTCCGCAGGAAAAGCGTAGTGGTTTGCAACGACGACGGCGGTGAGGTCGTGCTGGTGGTGAAGCGCGAGGGCGCTCTCTACATCATGGAGATCAAGTTGATCCCTGCGACATCGGACGCAGCAGACTTGCACGAGCGCGTCGTCAGCATGGGCAAGGGAGGAAGCGCCGATCTGGAGCTCTGGCACTGTTGGTTGGGGAATTCAGAGCCTGCAACCGCTAAGGAGATGACGAAGCGCGACATGGTGCGTGGCCTCGTCATCGACGGTGCAGCAAACGGTGCAGCAGATGTAGCAGCGCATAAAATATGCGAGCCTTACATTTTGGGCAAGGCGTAGCGCAAGCCATTCAAGAAGAACGCTGATCGCACAAAGGACCTTCTGGAGGTTGTGCATAGCAATGTGTACAGACCATTCAAAACGCTGTCGAACAGCGGCATGAGATACTTCGTCACCTTCATCGATGGTTGCAGTATGAAGCTTGTCGTGAACTTCATGAAGCGGAAAGGTGAGATCCTTGACCGGCTGAAGGAATACGTCACAATGGTGGAGAGGCAGACTGGCCACAATGTCAGAGCGCTATATAGCGACAATAACAAGAGTATGTGGGCTGCAACGGGTGGATGAAGCAGCAGGGCATCAAGTGGGAACCCACTACGCAATAATCACCACAGTCTAACAGAGTGGCGGAGCGGGCGAATGAGACACTGCTAAATGTGGTGCGGACCATGCTTGTGGATGCAAGATTGCCGCGAGGGTTGTGGAGAGATACTGTGCGGACAGGGAGCTTCACCATCAACCTCACCCCAAAAGCGGTGCTGAATGGTGGTAAGAAGACGCTGCAGGAGGTTTGGAGCGGGCGCAAACCAAATGTGGTGCACCTGAAGGTTTCCGGGTGCAAGGCACACGCGATGGTGCAGGCGTCATAGAGACGCGATAGCTAGCTAGAAGCACAGGCAAAGCCGTTCTTGTTCCTCGGCTATGAGAGCAGACACAAATAATATTGGCTCTAGGACCCGTGCACGCAAGAGATCATCCATAGCCGTGATGTCGAGTTTGACGAGCAGCAGAGCTTCAGTAATAGCAGCAACGACATGAGCATTGGGAACACTCCAAAACAGGGACAGTCATTACAGCTCCTTGACTACGCGAAGGAACCGGCGGAACCGGAGGTTGAGGATGTGGCATCAGAGTGCGGTGGTGCAGCAAGTGCAGCAGCCGACATGGAGGAATCCGACAACAATGCAGCTAGGCTGGAGATTCGACGGAAAGATCCTTCGGAGGAGGCACTACGGGTGCCAAAGCGGATACTACCGGTGGAGTTCGCGCCGGGCGTCGGGGAAAAATCCTCTAGACAATGTTTTGCCGGAGCAAGAGAGACCCTTGGGGAACCGTCCGGTCGATACTTCATAGGAGAGAGCAGAGCCAGAAGGATCTCAGCATAGCGACAAGGCACCAACAAAACTACCGTGCCGCAGCGGGAGACAGCGGAGAGCAGGGAAGCGCTTCGACGCAGACACGGGTTGATGGATTGGCATGACGCGGTGCATGTTGGATGTATCAACGGAGCCGACGACCGTGCAAGAGGCACTTGCATGGTCCGAGGGGAAGCAGTAGGATACCGCCATGAAGTTGGACTTGGTGTCCATTGCTGAAAACAACACGAGGGACGTGGTTGACAGGCCGAAAGACACCAAGGTCATCGGCTCCAAGTGGGTCTTCAAGACCAAGTTCACAAAAGAAGGTGTTGTGGACAAGTACAAGGCGTGCCTCGTGGGAAAGGGGTACGCACAACCTAAGGGGGAGAACTATGATGAGACGTTTTCCCCCATTGTAAAGTTCGCAAGCATCCCGGCAATCCTTGCGGTGGCAACCACAAAGGATATGGAATTGTATCAGATGGACATAAAGACGGCCTTCTTCAACAGCATCATGGACAAATAGATCTACAAGGAGGTGCCCGATGGGGTGGAGGTGCTTGAGGGAAAGGTGTGCAAGATGTGGAAGTCCTTGTATGGGCTAGAATCGTCCAGATGTTGGTACCAACAGATGGACAACTTCATGGCACAACTCGGCTTCAAGCACTGTGAGGCGGATCACAGCGTATACTACGACGTAGCAAGATCCTTCATCTGGTCATTGCACTCTACGTGGACGATCTGATCTTGTGTTCCTCAGACCTGCCGAGCCTACAGCAGTTGAAAGAGCAGTTGAACGATAATTTCTTGATGTTGGACATGGGGGAGCTAGAGTTATACCTCGGGATGAGTATCATGTGGAACCGGAGGGTGCGCACCCTTGAGCTGGGGCAGGCCAAAATACGTGGACGAGGTGCTGAAGCGGTACGGCATGGAGGAAACAAACCAGTCTGCATTCCTATCTCCACAACTTGTGACCTGAGTGCAAAAATGGTGTCACAAACAAAAGAAGAACGGTAGGACATGGCACGGGTGCCCTACCAAGCAGTGGTGGGCAGCCTCATGTACGTCATGGTGGCGACTAGACCAGACTTGGCCTACGTGGTGGGCTAATTAAGCAGATACGTGGCCGATCATAGGCCACTACACTGGTAGGCAGTCAACCACATCCTACGCTACCTGCAGACGACGCAGCATGTGTGCTTGAGGTTCGATGGCAAGGGGCAGGAGGACCCCTTGCGCCTGGTCTGTTACACAGATGCAGATTACGCTGGCGATGTGGACAAGCGGAAGGCCACATCCGGCTACGTGTTCTTCCTTGCTGGTGCAGTAGTCTCGTGGTGCAGTAAGAAGTAGGACTGCGTCGCCACCTCCACAGTGGAAGGAGAGTACATCGCGCTGGCCGAGGCAGTCAAGGAGACGGTATGGCTCCGTAGGTTGCTGGGGGAGCTGGGCATGCCATAGCAGGAGCCTACGGTGGTGCAAGAGGACAACATTGGCTCCATCTCACTGACCAACAACCCAATGCAGCAGAGGAAGACAAAGCACATTGACTTGTGTTATCATCATGCACGGGACATGGTTGAAAAGGAGCAGGTGGTTCTACAACACTACAGCACGCACAACATGCTTGCCGATTGCTTGACCAAAGCGTAACCCACGGACCGGCACGCGATGAGCGTGGCCGAGCTTGGGATGACTAGCTATGATAGGCTGGAAGGCATAGTGGAAGACAGTTGAATGCAAGCTGAAGCAGTGGGCATGGCAGGTGTAAGGGGGATAATGTTGAAAACTTGCCCCTCTCCATGTCCACGTGCGGCGCCGGGAGGCACCATGAGCTGCTAGAGAGAGGAAAATCCTCGCACTTTGATCTAACGTCTCGAGGATTGCTTGGATCCTAAAATGGAGGATTACCCCTGAAACATGACGAGTCGCTGAATTTGGTGGGATTTGTTTCACCGAAATCGGACAAGTAACGAGGGCGGCTCTGAGATCTTTCATGATCTTCAAAAGTTGGGTGTGCGTGGCGGCTCTGAGAGCCGGCTGCGACTCGACTTCCGGTGAAAAATCGATGGGAACGGGTAACAAAATGTCCATCTCGGGATTTTGGCCCGGAAGACTGCCGAGGCGTTCGATGGATAGTATCCACTGGATCTAGCAGCGCAGGTTGTTATTGGGGGACACGGTCAAAATCCTGGCTCGGCGTCCAAAACTCAGTAGTACATTTTGTTACTCGGGGACAATCAAAACTCTTAGTACAGGTCCGCTAACAGGTTTCAAACCTTGTTACACCCCATCACCAAACTCAACCCAAAAGTGGGGGACGTGTTCTCGCTTAGATCTGAGTGCGTCTCCTCCTTCTGTGAGTGAATAACACCTAACAAACCCGCAACCCTAGGATCAATGGAAAGCAGCTGTCTCTGCTGTCCTACTTCCGTAAGCTGCTCTAATACCAGTAAGTAGGCACGTGGGACAAACTAGACTACTAAAGCAGCACCCATGAGCAAGCACGTGGAGAGAGGCGGTGAAGATGCGCCATGGATTGGTGACCCAAGCTCAAATTTAGGGAAGTCAGGAGTAACAAGTGAGCGTGGTGGAAGGTGTCACCTAACAAGAGCGAGAGCGAGAGCAAGCGAGCAGTGGGTTCACTTTCCCTCGATGCCCTTGAAAGTGGTGGGATGCAAGCCACCTCGCCACGGTTAGGAAAAATCTGCCAATCCAGCCGCCTGACAAAATTCCGGTAGCATCTAGTTTTGGGAAAGCACCCGGCTGTTGGTATGTGTGGCTTCCACCCGTCACGAGCCACAGCCGTGGCAGCTACGGGTGTACCCGGAGTTGATGGTGAGCGGTGGCGGCATTGGAGATCGTGACGACCCGACAGGACTCCGGATCGTCCAGGGACTTATCCAGGAGCTACGACATGACAGATCCCTGATGCGGGCCCAGTTGGCGCCGGAGCACTGACGGTTGGTGGATCCAGCCACCAGCAGCTGCCAGACGATTGCCACGACGTCCCGGGTGCTTGCTGGGGTGCTCTGCAGTTTTTCTGCAGGTGCTAGAGTTTTCTCGGTGGACTGGCTCTCGAGCCCGATTTGCATGTTTTGCATTGTCCGTCCACCGATCGATGCCGGACTTGTGCGTGTGACCAGTCGTAGCGTCCGGCTCGAGATTCTGCATCTCTAGGTTCAGACGGTGTTGCGTTTGGATGCCTGTGCGCAGAGTTGCGGCCAAAACAGTGGTTTTGAGCCGGTTTTAGGACAAACTGACACTGCCGCGTGCGTCACCCGCCGTGTGCCGCGGCAGGTGTTTATGCTGTGTGCTTGTCAGTTGTCATCTCTCTCTGCAATTATATTCAGTTTGAGTTTCCTGACACTCTGTTCGTGTCCCAACCCAGACCCTTGCAATTTTGTCTCTAACTTGTGACTGTTGTCACACGCTGACCTGGCGCTGACGCCTAGTGTCGCGGCAAGTGGTTAGGAAGGTTCTAGGAAACTTCTCATGGTATCAGAGCAGTGAGACAGTTCTCACTGAGTTCTCACTAAGCTGCGCAGCAGAGACGCAGCAGAGCAGCAGCAGTGAGAGTCACCGCTGCAGCAGATCCATCGGGCCTGTCGAGACAGCCGATCGCCGTCGACGCAGCCTTCCCACCACGTGAGACCAGAGCAGTGGCGCTGCCTTTGTGCCAGCAGCAGCAGCAGCAGCACCAGCAGCGTGCTGGTGCTACAGCAGCAGCAGCAGCAGCAGCAGCACCGGGTGGCAGCAGCAATCGTTTCTGGCTGGGCATTTTGACAAGAAAAAAAAAGAAAAAAAAGGGGTAAGCAGCTCGCGAGCAGCGGCAGCGGCAGCGAGCAGCACCAGCGGCAGCAGCAGCCGCGGGCAGCAGCAGCAGCGCGGCGACAGCAGCAGCAGCATTGCGCGAGCTGCAGCGCCAGCAGCAACAGCAGCAGCAGCAGCATTGCAGCAGCAGCAGCAGCAGCAACTACAACAGCGGCGGGCGCGAGCAGCT
>SZWC01002767.1:202844-219524 GCA_023375785.1 Penium margaritaceum | reverse complement strand
TGCGCGTCTCCCTAGCCTGATCCTTGCTGTTTCTTGCACCTGCCTGCTTGCTAGTGCATCAGTTGACTGGACAGTGTCGCCACGTCAGCAGCAGCAAGGCTAGGAAGCTTCCTAGCAGTTTCTCAAACGGTCCGGCGCAATTGCGGATCTTGTCGCTACGATCACATGAGGCAATGCGCGATGACCACACTCCCCCTTGATAGATACAGCAATGGAGGCCGAGGAGGTGGAGGATGTATCAAAACCGACGCGAGAATGGCATGCAGAGCGTTGACGCCGACGTCGCGGGGTCACTCGACTGGAACGACTGCATGAAGACATGACATCGCGAGGTGGCGTCATGGTCGCAGCAGAGTGGAGGATCGAAAGGATGGTGGCAGCATGTGACTCGCTGGCAGGTGGAGCTGAAGGTACACCATCGGATGAGGAAGGAGGAGAGGATGGAGGAGATGTGATTGAAGAGGCCGTTGACAAACGAGTAGCAGAAGCACGCTCGGTGACGACAAGGTCACAAAGCCGCTGCACCGTCTACCGCAAGCCATGGATCTCGGCGAATATGCTCGCCAGAGGTCTAGCTAGGGGATCTACCAATGCCGGCAGATCCGTATGTTGTGGAGGACGCAGACTCGGACGAGGCTGTAGCCAAGGTGGATGCCAGCCGGGAGGGCGCGTCCAACAGCGACGCCAACCATGACGTCCATCACCATAGTAGTAACAAGCAAATGCGCAGGGCGCCTGCTCAGATGTCCGCGTACTCATCTCGTGCACTGGACGATGGATAGGTACCGAGGACACCTACTCCCTATGGTCAACACCAAGCCACGGGAGAGAATGAGGCCAGGTTAAACCGTCACTCCTGGAGGTCACGGTGTCTGGGTCAGTAAACGTGACCAGAAGGGACGAGCTGCACTACCACTGCATGCCCGGAGACTAGAGTCTGACTAACTGCGGCCATTAATGCTCCGGTCACTAATAAAGCGAAGAATGCTCCAAGACGAGAAGGGGTGGCGGATGTAGGTGTGACTGCTGCTCCAAGCGATAGACAACCCAGCCCTCGGAGATGGAAAGACTCGAATCTGCCGTCGATCGTATGGAGTGAAGTGCGTGCACCAATCCACGGGCCCCAGGAAGACATCGGTCTAGGACGCGTCTCGAAAAAAAAATCACCGCCGACGACAGTCTGCTCTCGGCTAAGAAGGCGAAACTACAAGTGCTGGCGCGGCCGCCACAATATGTAGTCGTCAACACTCCACCGCCTGATGCTGCTATTGCGGCTATGAAAGCTGCTGTTGCTGCAGCGGTAGTAGTTGGACGATTCTCCCTTTTTGTTTTTGCTACTTTTTTCTCCTCCTTGCCCTCAGGCCCTCTTTGTGTTTTTTTTTGTTGCCCTCACCCTTTACCGCTTGTTTTTTTTTCCGTTCTCCCCTCTGCTCGGCTTTTTTTTCTCTTTCCCAATTGCTTTCAGGCGTGCCCCATTTTGTTTTTTTTCACTTGTACCCCTTTTTCTTAACTGCCCCAAAGCTGGGGCAACGAAGAAAATAGGGGGAGAGGGGGGGGGGGGTTGGCTTGTCCGGCCCTCCCTCCCATTCACTGCTCGCTCACTCGCTCAGCAAGTGAGCGAGTGGCAGACGGAGGGGGGGGGGTCAGTCCCTCTCCACTGTCGGCCCCTCCGTCGGTCGGCCGACGGGAGCCGACGGGCCCCTCTGAGGGGCTCCTCGGAGGGGCTCGACGGGGCCCTCCGAGGGCCACCTTGAAAGGAGGGGAGGGGGGCGAAAGGGGCCGACAGGGCCCCTCGGAGAGGCCCCCTAATGGGGGTGGAGGGAGCCCCTACGAGGGGGTGGGGGGCCTCATAGGAGGGCTGCGAGGCCCTCCTGCAACAGCAGCTGCAGCGGCGGGTGCAGCTACTACGGTTGCTGCTGCTACTACTGCTTCCGCCACTGCTGTTGCTTGTGCCGCTGCTACTACTGCTGCTGCTGCTTTGCGCAGTTGCTACTGCTTCTGCTTGATACTGGCGCCGCTACTACTGTCGCTACCTCTATAGTGGCTGCAGCTGCTATTGCTTTTGCTGTTGCCGCCACATTTGCTAGTGCTGCTGTGCGCGGCTCACCACCCCTATGGCGTTCAGGTGTAGTCGCTTCACGCTCCCTCACACTGCTACCAGCGTGGCACCACGTGGCGCGTTCGCTTCGTGTTTCGCCCACAGCTGCTACTTCTGCTGCTCACACGCCCCCCTGTGCTTTGATACCAAATTGGAAATAAATTAGGGCATGCAGGCCCATGCAAAAACGAACATGAGCTCTGTGTGTGAGTGCAATACAAGACGGCAAGAATTTGGCCAAGTCTGGAATGCTGAATACAAAGAACAAGGAGAGTTTACAAATGAGTCCCTAGCGGGCTTATATAGTGGCGCCGGCAGCTAGCCGCACTGGGCCCCGTCACCCCTGCTGAACCCAAATGAGTTAACAGGGGGAACACACTGCATACACCATGACAGCAACAAAGGTGGTCTCCTCAAGGCACCGGAACAGCTCTCCGAGTGCCTGGGTCTCGATCACCGAGAAAATATGAGTAGTGCCAAAAACTCTCGGAATCAACATCCAGACATCACAGACGGCTTTCCGAACATCGAAAGCCCCACAAAAACCATCGGGTCTCCTCGTCGCACCGGTACAGTCCACCGGGTGCACGGGTCTCAATCAACCGAGAAAACTCTCCTACCTCCTCACAAGCCCACATGGCTGTCGGAACGCATCAACGGCGTCTCTCCGGCATTGTCGTAGGTGGTGGAGAAGTCTCTCGATGCAGTCCGAAGGCCCATCGTGTCGTCACACCCTCCTCTACCATATACCCCAAATGTGGGTGTATCGGTAAACTAGCGGTGTCGGTCGTGACGGGTGGAAGCCACACAAACCAACAACTTGCGTCCACTAGCCCCTCCGGGCCAAGAGCTCCAGTCGCGCTTGTTGGCCCCTCCGGGCGAGCAACCCCGTCCGCCTCCATTGGCACGTTGGACTCAGTGCCATTGCCTGCCATGCCACGCTACACACGTGGCCCATGCGGCAGCCTCCGACCCAGACAATCGGTAAGCGCACAGACCGTTGCACCGCGCTCCGTGGCGCCTCGACCCCTCGTAGCCCCACGTGTCTCCTCTACTCCCACGGTTGTGAGTTGGGACCCTGGCACCAATGCCCTCGGCTTGACCACCTCCGCCATCATTGCAGACCTTCACCCGGGCTCCGCACTGAGCTACACCATGCTTCATCACGAGCATCGGCATGTTGTCGTGGCTGCACTCCCGCGGATCCCACCTGGGGTTCGAGATGCACACGCTCTCTTAGTCTGCTCCACAGCACGCCCGGAGGACCCAGCCACCCTGTGCGAGGCACAAGCCTCTCGTGAGGCCGCACACTAGGACGCTGCATGTGCCAATGAGCTCGCCGCTATCCGACAGCGGGTCGACACCCGGCAGCAACGTATAGAATTCCTCACAAAGGCACTTAGAAGGAATGTCTTTAAGGCCGGAGTTCACGCCGTTGGGCTGTTGTGACCTCGTGATCCTCCTGGTTGAGGATAGAGGCACCTAAATGAAAGGTGGAGCGAGGTAAGGAGAGTGAAAGGAACGAGCTGAGGGCAAGAACGTCATGGACGACGATGTTTGAGGGAGGTTTTCGCAAAGAATCGCACAAGTGTTAGAGGGTAATGAGGAACAGAGGTACGGATGGGCTTCGAGCGGCTGGTGGGGTGACGAGCTGGTGAACAGCGAGCCCATCCTCGCTCTCACCCCTACCAAGGGAGGCGCGAGCCTGCACCTGTCACACGCATTAACCTGTCAACAACAGAATCCAAGTCCAGGCCGTGCGAACAACCAGGCCACGATCTCCCCCCCTTCCAAACAAGTGCCACTAGGAACTCTAGTGTCATCAAGAATGAGTTTTGTGAGATCCTGTGGTAGGGGGAACTCTCAATCCTGTGAGTGGCTCTGGGTCGTCTTCTCTGCACGATCACGAGTCGCCTCCACTTGAGCTACGGCGTCAGCCCAGAAGTCCCTCCAGCATCAGTCACCTGCATCAATGTGGTGAGTGTGCAGCGAGGCCAGAGGTCACAATGTGTCTGTGGCACACAAACCAACACTCCCCCATGACCCACAGCCGACGCACACAAGTCCAAACTGACAGCCAAACACAGGTTTCACAAAACATGACATGCGACTGTACAAATACAGGAGACAACCATTCACCCAGGATCATCACGCGGACACAACAACCCAATAGCATGCACAGCTGCCTTGAAGACGTTACTGTTGAGTGCCTTCGTGAGGAAGTCAGCTCTCTTCTATCGTGTGTCGACCCAGACGATCTGGACATCACCTGCAGCAATGCGCTCACGCACAAAATGATGCTCAACATTGATGTGTTTTGTACATGTGTGATGCATGCCATCGTGCTCGGCAATGGCCTTGGTGCTCTGGTTGTCACAACGCAAGGTGATGCAGCGGATGGGGACGCGAAGTTGCTGAAGCAAGCGACAGAGCCACACACTCTCGCAGGTACCTGCACCTAGTGCAACATACTCAGCCTCACTGGAGCTGCGTGCCACGCAACCTTGCTTACCACTCTTCCATGACACGGCAGTCCCTCCAACGAGGAAGATGTAACCTGTACGACTGCGAGCGTCGGTGTCATGTGCCCAGTCGCTATCTGTGTATCCATCCACTACAACTGACGGCTGTGCTCGATAGCATAGNGTGCGTGTGTGATGCATGCCATCGTGCTCGGCAATGGCCTTGGTGCTCTGGTTGTCACAACGCAAGGTGATGCAGCGGATGGGGACGCGAAGTTGCTGAAGCAAGCGACAGAGCCACACACTCTCGCAGGTACCTGCACCTAGTGCAACATACTCAGCCTCACTGGAGCTGCGTGCCACGCAACCTTGCTTACCACTCTTCCATGACACGGCAGTCCCTCCAACAAGGAAGATGTAACCTGTACGACTGTGAGCGTCTGTGTCATGTGCCCAGTCGCTATCTGTATATCATCCACTACAACTGACGGCTGTGCTCAATAGCATAGGCCGGTGCATGCAGTGGAGAGAGCATACCTGACAACACGCAGTGCTGCCTCCATGTGTTGTGCTCTAGGAGCTTGTGAGAACTGAGCAAGGAAGTTCACCGAGAAGGCGACATCTGCCCTGGTTGTCGTAGCCAGATACATCAGTAACCCAATGACGCGAAGGTAGTCTATCACATTGACTGCCTCCCCTAGCTTAGACACATCCAGTGTCTTCAGCAGCCTCTGCCCTGCTGGGGTCATGGGTGTCGACGCTGTGGGAGTGGACTCAAGCAGGGAGGCGAAGCGCTCCCCCAGGCTACAAACGTACGCAGCCTGGTGAACATGAAGCGTGCGACAAGAACGGTCGCGCTCAAGCTCCATGCCCAAGAAGACGCGGGCAGGCCCTAAGTCTTTCATCTTGTACGTTGACTGCAAGAGCAATTTTACCGACTCAACAGCAGCCTGGCTGGGTGACGCTATCAGCAGGTCATCCACATAGACGAGAAAAACCACGAAGGTGACAGAGGACGGAGTGACAAAGAGAGAGCAATCCACCGTACTACGTCGGTAGCCACCTTTCTCAAGAGTGGAGATGATTTCTTGGTTCCAGCACCAAGGTGACTGCTTCAAGCCATACAGGGCCTTCCGCAGTCGCCAGACTCGATCAGTGCCATCAGAGAAGCCAGGTGGCTGGACCATGTAAATCTCCTCATCCAGCTGTCCGTGGAGGAATGCATTGTTCACATCCATTTGCTCCAGCTCCCAGTCGTGGTGGGCCACAAGACTCAACAGTGCTCTAGCTGTGGTGTATCACCCGACTGGTGCAAACGTCTCGTCGAAGTCGATGCCTGGGACCCGGGAGAATCCCTTAGCCGTGAGGCGCGCCTTGTACTTGTCGAGTGCACCATTGGGCTTGTACTTACTCCGAAAGACCCAACGAGCGTCGATGGCTTTGCGCCTAGGTGGCAGAACGACAATCTCATACACCGCATGATCATCAAGGGCGTTGAGCTCAACACGCATTAGAGCCACCCACTACTGTGCGTCAGAGGCTGCACGTGCTTGATGCACAGTGGTAGGCTCAGGGGGTAAGACAGTGGTGGCCGACGTGGCGTGACACTCGGCCACGCTACTCAAGAGAGCGGCTTCCAAGTCTCGCTCATGCTCCGAGCATAGGAGTGTGTAGCCAAGGGTGGAACTAGGGTGGACGACCCCAGTAGCTAAGCCTAGCACGTCCATGCCGGTAGGATGAACAGGGGGGTGTGCAGTCTGAGACTGAGGAGGACGTGCTGAGGTGATGGAAGTGCTAGAACGATGTGGAAGTGCATGAAGACGCCCCCCCCGGACGAAGGGTGAGACAGGAGCAGGACCAGTGGTGACATGCGGAGGCGGGTCAGAAACCCGAACGGGAGAGGTCGCAGGTGAACTGGCAACTGGAGGTGTGCCCGGGCTGGACGAGACAGCGGGAGACAAGACAGACTAGGGAGACTTGGTGACTGGAGAGGACGGTGCGTCGGAGGAGCTGGACACGGACTATACGTCGGGGGAAGAGGACGTAGAGAAGGTAGGGACAGGCCCAGACAACGAGGAATTACAATGAGGGTGAGAGTTGCGGTGCGGAAACAGGGATTGCCGGAATGGCAGGACCGACATTCCCCCTTAGCCGAGAGAGGGGCAGGAGGGAGGAGGCCGGGGACAGGCGATCGAGGTCTCGAAGGAAGACCGACTCAAAAACCAAAGCGACGCGAGACTCAACGACACGCTGGCAGACAGGGTCCCATAAACGCCATGCCTTGGACTGGACAGACACCCCGAGAAAGGGGCACAGGCGACCGCGAGGGGACAGTTTGCGATCACGGAGATCCTCCAGCAGCCAGACAGAAGCGATACTACCCTAGACCCGAGCTAGACGAAGGTCAGCCCGACGGCCATGCCAGCGCTCAAACGGGGTGACAGTGCGGGGAAGGGGGCCGTGGGGAACACGGTTCCAGACCCACGTCATGTAGCACATAGCTTCAAAGGCAAAGAATGGCGGCAGGCCAGACTCAGACAGGAGCGTGCGGACACCGTCGGCAAGCGTTCGGTTCCAACGTTCAGAGACACCGTTGTGTTGGGGTGTGTACGGAGCAGATGTCTCCAGACACACCCCATGACACTCGAGGAGACAAGTGGTGGGACCAAGGAGTTAACCGCCACGGTCGCTGCGGAAGACGTGCAATGACCACTGACAGGCACGTTCAGCCTAGACAATCCATGACTCAATGATGGGACAAACGTCGATCTTTTGACGGAGCGCAAACACCCAGCGAAAGCGAGAAAAGTCATCCGTAAGACATAAGACGTAGCGACCCACGTCACCAAGGAGGTCATGAGGCAAGGGCCCCATGACATCCGCATGAACATGATCAAGGGGATGGGAAGACTGAGTCTCAGAAGGAGAGAAAGGAGACCGATGCATCTTCCCTTGCGCACAGTCAAGACAGTCCGCAGGGCAGGGAAGGTAGAAGGGGAGAGACCAAGAGCAGGCTGGAGACGCAGCATGCTATGAACGGCATCGGTGTGAACATGACCAAGGTGACGATGCAAGAGACGGACAAGGTCAGGAGTGAGAGAGGGTGCAACGTGAGCAAGGGCGGCGCTGACGGCTGGAGCGAAGGGGGCGTGCAAGGGGACACGGTAGAGTTTGCCACACCGCACACCACGAAGAACAGCACGGTGGGAGGAGCGAAGAGAGACTGTGCCAACACCACGGCTAGCAGTGAAGTCCATACCTTGCTCATCCAGAGACGACACAGACAGTAGGCTGAGTTCCAGCAAAGGCACGTACAAAACGTCACGCAGATACACTACACCACTGGGGCCAACAAAGCGAACAACACCCACACCCTGAACTGGCAGCAATTGACCAGACCCGGTACCAACAAAGCGGGCAGAACCGACGGGGCTTAACGAGATGAACGAGGACCGCACGGACATCATATGGTGGGTCGCCCCGGAGTCAAGGACCCAGAGGCCACTGGACACGCGCACAGAGGGCAACACACTTGACGTTGCAACAGTGCCAATGGAGGACAGAGACAAGGTACAAAGGGAGAGACAACGAGGAAGAAAGTCAGACTGCCAACGCTCAATCCACGGGATAGATGCACACAAGGCACCCAGAACATGACCAGGAGGATCCCCACGAAGGACACCGTCAGTCTGATACACAAGACCTCTGGCCAGCGGTGCAACACCCTCACCTCCTTGATCACGAAGGCGAAGGAATTGGAGGAGGGACTGCTCAAGGTGACACTCCCGATCGCCACGATCGCCATCCATGGACGCCGGCGGAGCTGGAGTAGATGCGCCGGAGGAAGGCGGGAACCACGGTGGAGCGGTGTAGGTAGAGGACGGGGGACTAGAATACGCAGGGGCACCGTAAGGAGGTGGCCAGCCCCAAGGGTAAGGAGTAGGCAACAGAGGATGAGGCACGCCGGAGGCAGCGTAAGCCTGAGCCGGAGGCGGGGCGGAGAAGCGCGACGGGCCACCGGAGCCAGAGGGCAAGGATGCAGAGGAGGAGGCGGAGGTGCGAGCCCAGTGAGCGCGCATGGGTCGGGCGAGGCAGAGGTCATCCGGAGGAGCCGGGCAAGTACGAGCAGAGTGCTCAGTAGAGCCACAGTTCCAACACACAATGGCGCTCGAAACCCGCGAGGAAGCGGCAACACCCTTATCCTTGCCCTTTCCTTTGCCCTTCCCTTTGCCCTTGCCACGACCCTGGGAAGCGAGGGCAGTGGCAGGAGAGGACGAGGAGGCGGTGGAGGTGGGGGAAGGTGCAACAGAGGAGAAGGAGGAGGGTGCTGCTGCAGTGGTGAGCGCAGCGACGCCCGTGACGGAAGAGCGATGGATGCGCTTGTTCTGAAGACTGGTCCACCAGGCAGCAAGACGCTCGGAGGTGAAATCCCAGAGAGCCCCCACCCCTAGCGGTGAATCCGGGGGAACGGGCTGTGAGGCAAGCTGCTGTAGCTCGTCAGCTTTGACGTCGCGAAGAAGGTCGGACAGCTCTGGGATGAGGCCGTTGACCATGGTGAGGATGACAGAGAGCTGGCCAGGTGTTGCTTTGCCAAGATCACGAAGAATCTTGAGACCGCAAGACCAGTAGGCATCAGCGGTCTTGTCACTACGCATGAGAAGTGTGTTCAACTGGACTGTGAGGGCACTCTGAGCGGCCTGGCCAGTGACAGTGAAGCAACGACCCAGCATGGCATATGCACTGACAGGGTCGGCCAGACGCTGGACAGCAGGGTAAGTATTGAACGTGCCGACATCATCAATCAGTGACTCAGGAGCGGCAGCGATGAGGGCGCGCACGGCACGGGCAGACTCAGTTGCAAGGGGAGTGAAGGGAGCAACAGATGGGGAGTAATACTCCCACAGCTGCTCCCCTTGAGCCCACACGCTAAAGCGCACTTCCCAGGAGGTGAAGGCGAGCCCAGAAGAGAGGGAAGGTGGTTGTGAGAATAAGTCATGCTGGCGCGGCGCAGGAGGAGTGGGAGCAACAGCGGTGGTGCAGGTGGACAAAACAACAGAAGTGTTAGAAGAAGAAGAAGAGGTGCCTACAGGAGGAGTGGGGTTGGTCTCAGCCGACGCAGCAGGGAGGTGACGGAGCACTATGGCGGCGACCTCGTCAGCAAAAGCGGCGCAATCATCCTCAGCAAGCTTAAGGCGGTCCTCAGCCTCCTGCTGAGCCTCGCGAGCGAGGGTCAGCTGGCGCTGAAGAGTCGCCATGACTGACTTGTCGTCACCAGGCATGGTGACGACGCGCGGGCTCTGCCGGACAGATTTCGGCAGAGTTTCCCATGCCCCACTGGGCGTGGGAAAAATGGCGTTGCCTGAGGCAAAGAGTCTGAATGCTGCAGTTCAGCCCACCCCGAATCAGACAGGACAAGCCACCGAAGAAAGAGAAGAGAGAAGGCAGGCAGGCACAATGTGCAGACGAGGGAGTCAAGAAGATGGGCTGCGAAGAAAAGTAAAGAGGGGAGGAACCACAGCTGCAGAGGTAGCAGAGAGAGCAGAGACGGTGGAGGCAATGGGCACCACCAGAGCAAAGGCTCCAGTGGTGCAGGCAGCAGCAAGAGTGGTGAAGACTACTGCAATGGAGATAGTTGCTGCGACGAGGCTGGAGGCGGCAGATGGAGCAGATGAGGCTGCGGTGACGGCGACTGCGGTGGAGCTACGAATGGTAGCAGCGGCTGCCGCTGTAGCTGATGCAGCTGAGGCCGTTGCAGAGGCAATGACAGATGTTGCAGCAGATATTTGTGTGCCTATATCAGCAGCCGCTGCAGCAATGGGACCAGTAACAACCGCGGCTTCTGTGTATGACTCTGCAGTGCGTCCTACTGAGGTGGCTGCAAGAGCACGCGAGGCTCTAGCGGCGGCGGCAAAGGTGGCTGCTGCTGCTTCTGTTGCGTCAACGATAGCTGAGATTGTGCGTGTAAAGGTACCCACAAGACTAAGGACGTCCTGCGAGAACGCTAAGTGCAGCTGGGCAGCAGGAACCTTTGGATCGCCGTGCGACTAAGGGTCCTCCCTAAAGGAATGGGATGGGGAGACGCTTACCGGACGATGACATGACGTGCAAGCGGACCGTGCTGAGGCGGACTCGGACCCCCCGTCCCTGCTCATGCCGCGACGACGTCGTTCACGTCGGTACAACGTCCCCCTGTTGTAGTATTCCCCCAACGCGGTCGCGCCTGGAGTGTCACCGTGAGCTAGTGTGACGACAGCGGTGCGAATGAGGTGGGAGACAGGCGGGCGTCCCTTTCAGCTACTGCTGCAAGTGCGGCATCTGAGACTGCAGCAGCCGTCTCTGGCGTGATGTGTGGCTGCTGCTGCGACTGCTGCTGTTGCTGCTGTCGCTTTGCTGCTACTGCTGCTGCTGTCGCTTTGCTGTTGCTGCTACTGCTGCTACTACTGTCGCTTTGCTGCTGCTGCAATTGCTGCTGCTCCTGCAAGTGGATCTGCACCTGTTGCTGCTGCAACTGGGGACGATGACAACTGCAATGTGGATTCTGTAACGACTACTGCGGCGGCTGCTATTTCTCATCCGTCATGAACTCTGACGGAAAGGGAACCGCCACTGTTGCGCATTATGCCGCCTCGCTGCAATTGAGGCGGTTGCGGTTGTGGATGCCGTTGCCGGCGTGGCGCTGGCTGCTGACACTGCAGTTGCGGAGCACTTGCGGTTGGCGCTGCAGATTAGTGTAGACGGCACACCGACAAGAGTCGATGGCCAAACTGCCAATGCGATTGCGAACTGCAGCTGGTTGGTCAAATGCAACCAATCCCACTCCTGTGAGAGGTGCGCCTGCGTGGCCTGGCGCAGCCATAGTAGCTGGGATTGCTTCAGCTGCCGCCGTAGCAATTTGCTGTCAGTGCTATGGTTGTCGCTGTCGATCTAGCCGCAGCTGCAGCTGCTACGAAAGAAGGAGCTGCTGAGGCTGCTCGTGCGTGAGCTGCTGCAGCTGGTGGAAGAGGATGGTCCACTGCGTCTGTAGTGAGCTGTGGCTAGAGCTGTCGGTAGTTGGCTAGAGTGCCGGCGGAAGCGTCGATGGCAGCGGGAGGGTTTCCCGCCAAGGATCGCGAGCGCGAACCGAGAGGAGGCTCTCGCTCCCTCACCCCGGTCTGATACCAGAGGACAGAGGCGCCTAACGAATGGTGGAGCAAGGTGAGGAGAGTGAAAGGAACGAGCTTAGGGCAAGAACGCCATGGACGACAACGTGTGAGGGAGGTTTTAGCAAAGAAACGCACAAGTGTTAGAGTGTAACGAGGAACAGAAGTACGGACGGGCTTCGAGCGGCTGGTGGGGTGACGAGCGGGCGAACAGCGAGCCCATCCTCGCTCTCACCCCTACCAAGGGAGGCTCGAGCCTGCACCTGTCACACGCATTAACCTGTCAACAAGAGAATCCAAGTCCAGGCCGTGAGAACAACCAGGCCATGATCTCCCCCCCTTCCAAACAAGTGTCACTAGGAACCCTAGTGTCATCAAGAATTAATTTTGTGAGATCATGTGGTAGGGGGAACTCTCAATCCTGTGAGTGGCTCTGGGTCGTCTTCTCTTCACGTGCACGAGTCACCTCCACTTGAGCTACGACGTCAGCCCAGAAGTCCCTCCAGCATCAGTCACCTGCGTCAGTGCAGTGAGTGTGCAGCGAGGCTAGAGGTCACAACGTGTCTGTGGCACACAAACCAACACTGGTTGATCTTTTGTGCCAGTGCCTGTGTACAATCTTGTGTCGTGTCACTCCTTGTGACGCCGGTGTAGTGCCTGTTGTGCCATTGTGCAAGTCGGCCGTGGGTCCTGGGGGAGTGTTGGTTTTGTGTCAGTACCACACGGTGACCTCTGGCCTCGTTGCACACTCACCTCACGGCTGTAGGAGACTAATTGGAGAGAGGCAACCCCTGCTGGCTGCTACGTCATGGTGGCATGACTTCACGGCGAGCCTCATTGCCAGGCATCTGCACAAGTCTCTCATGCCTCTGGCTGGCATGCATGCGTGCACGCACGGGCACATCGGGTTCACACTGTGGCCTGTTCTTCAGCAGGCTGTTCTCTTCTGTGACCTAGTTTGCAGGTTGCAATTTTACAGTGGGTAGTTTTATTCGCGTCATCTAACTTGGAGTTAGCCGAGCGAGACCGAGCTCGCTGCTCGCTCGCTCGCCTCCTCCCTGTAGGTAGGCATAGTTGCTGGGCGAGCAAGAAAGCAGGTGACGAGCAACAATGTACGCCATGGATCGGGGAACGCTCACGACTTAGAAAGTGTAGTAGTAAGTCCTCGCTTGACAAGCGAGAGTGAGTGTGAGCGAGGTGGTGAGAGCCGGTTGACCGGACCACCCACGCGAGACAATCGTCGTGGGGCCCGGACGCCACCCAGGGATCGAACCCGGCCCTGGAGCGAGCGAGCTCCAGGCGGTTTCAAAAGGAAACTATGCAGCGTGTTGGGGCAGCAGCGTTGTTGATGCAGCGTGCGGGCTTCCACGCTCGTTGCTTAGATCAGCTGCCCCCTCAGTCTGCTGCTCTAGAGTCTAAGTCTGGAAGCTCTGGGTTTTGTTACTCAGAAACGCGCGCGCCAGAGTTAGCGCCAGAAAGCAGCTGAAAACTGACAATGACTGATTAGGAATGAAGAATAAACAACAATGGGAGACCCCTCCAAGTTCTAGGCCCCCCCCAGCTCTGTAGAGCTTGTTACTCAGTTCAACAGCCAATCAGAAAATAGCTCAGTTCAGGCTGGCAGGTTTTCTCGGTGAGGCCTGCCAGACAGCCGACAGCCCAAAACCCGGGCGTCGTCCGTTTTGCCTGAAAACTGGACCATACCATAATACCGCCGCTGCGAACGCAGCCGTGCGGTCAGAATCTGCTAGAAAAATAGTGGCGAGGAGTTATGGCAGCCTAAACCCAGATAATGCCCTCAACGGTTTATGCTGCCAAACAGGGCCATGCAACATGCAACTGGGACCCTAGGCAGTGCATGACGATGCAGACGCAATGGGATGCGCTGGACGCATGCAAGCAGCAAATGCGGTGTCAATGACCGCCGGCAGCACGACCGCCGAGGAGGCATGCCGATGGAGCTGAGCGCGTCGCCTGCGAGAGGAGGCTCCAGCGAACTGCGAGAAGACCTCAGCGTGCGTCGGCTCAACCGGACGACACTCCATCAGCGTCGAGTCTCGCCGTCATTCATCTGCACGCCGATGTACACAAGCCGGGAGGACACAACAGAGCACAATGAGAGATGCGCAAAAACCAACACTCCCCCATGACTCACAGGCGTAGTGCACATGGGCGGACAGGGACATGGTCAACATCCAGACTCCCCCAGGGCATGCAGAGACGCAGGCGGAGATAAAGAGAGAGCCACTCACGGACGTACACCGACCGAACTCACAGCCTTCTTGAACGAATCGCGCTTCAGTGCCTTGGTCAGGAAGTCAGCCAACTGCCGTGCTGTCTCAACCCACACAATGCTGATGCTACCGTCATGCAACAATGAACGCACATAGTGATACTCAACGTTGATGTGCTTTGTGCGTGTGTGATGCACGCCGTCATTGTCGGCGATGGCCATGGCACTCTCATTGTCACAATGCAACGTGATGGATGGGACAGACTGACGCAACTCGGACAACAGACGACGCAACCACACACTCTCACACGCGCCTGATCCAAGAGCCACGTACTCAGCCTCAGCAGTGCTGCGTGCAATGCACCCCTGCTTGCCACTGCGCCAGGACACAGCCGTGCCGCCAATCAGAAAGATCCAGCCTGTGCGACTCTTACCGTCCGGACTGCCGGCCCAGTCGCTGTCGGTATAGCCCGTTGCGACAACAGACGGTTGACGGCGGAACATGAGCCCTCGCCGAGGAGTCGAGACGACATAGCGCAGTACTCGGATCGCGGCCTCGTGGTGGAGGTGACGCGGCTCCTGAGAGAACTGGGCCAGGAGATTGACGGCAAACGCGATGTCTGGACGCGTCGTCGTCGCCAGGAACATCAGNGAGAGCCACTCACGGACGTACACCGACCGAACTCACAGCCTTCTTGAACGAGTCGCGCTTCAGTGCCTTGGTCAGGAAGTCAGCCAACTGCCGTGCTGTCTCAACCCACACAATGCTGATGCTACCGTCATGCAACAATGAACGCACATAGTGATACTCAACGTTGATGTGCTTTGTGCGTGTGTGATGCACGCCGTCATTGTCGGCGATGGCCATGGCACTCTCATTGTCACAATGCAACGTGATGGATGGGACAGACTGACGCAACTCGGACAACAGACGACGCAACCACACACTCTCACACGCGCCTGATCCAAGAGCCACGTACTCAGCCTCAGCAGTGCTGCGTGCAATGCACCCCTGCTTGCCACTGCGCCAGGACACAGCCGTGCCGCCAATCAGAAAGATCCAGCCTGTGCGACTCTTACCGTCCGGACTGCCGGCCCAGTCGCTGTCGGTATAGCCCGTTGCGACAACAGACGGTTGACGGCGGAACATGAGCCCTCGCCGAGGAGTCGAGACGACATAGCGCAGTACTCGGATCGCGGCCTCGTGGTGGAGGTGATGCGGCTCCTGAGAGAACTGGGCCAGGAGATTGACGGCAAACGCGATGTCTGGACGCGTCGTCGTCGCCAGGAACATCAGTGACCCGATGACTCGCAGGTACGTGGTCACGTCAACTGGCTCCCCCACAACAGCTGGGTCAGGACTCTTCAGCTTCACNCTGGATGGCGGCCGTGTCTGGCGACGCAATGAGGAGATCATCGACGTAGACCAGAACCGCGGCGAAGGTCTGACCTCGCGGGCTGATAAACAGTGCGGGGTCAGCGGTGCTGCGCTGGAGGCCGCCACGGAGAAGCGTGCTGCTGATCTCCTGGTTCCAGCATCGAGGTGACTGCTTCAGGCCGTAGAGGGCCTTCCGCAGCCGCCAGACTCTCCCAGTGACGTCGTCGAAGCCTGGGGGCTGCGTCATGTAGAGCTCCTCACCCTCCAGTGATCCATGGAGGAAAGCGTTGCTCACGTCCATCTGATGCAGCTCCCACCCATGCTGGGCAACCAGGCTGAAGAGCGCCCGACTAGTGGAGAACCGACCGACTGGGGCGAAGATCTGGTCGTAATCGATCCCAGGGACCTGCGCGAACCCCTTTGCTGTAAGGCGGGCCTTGTACTTGTCCAAGGACCCGTCAGGCTTCCACTTGCGCCGAAAGACCCACTTGGCACCGATGGCCTTCCGACCAGGAGGGAGGTCGACGAGGTCAAACACGTGGTGCTGTCGGATGGCAGCGAGCTCCTCGGCGCAGGCAGCATCCCAATGTGCAGCCTCAGGAGAGGCTCGGGCCTCGCGTAGGGTGGAAGATCCTCTGGGCGCGCTGTGGACCGGACTGAAAGGGCGTGTGCATCACGAGCCCCAGGTGGGATGCGGGCGAGTGCAGCCATAACAGCATGCCGATGCTCGTGATGAAGCATGGCGTAGCCCAGTGCAGACACTGGATGAAGGTCTGCGATGATGGCGGAAGTGGACAGGCCTAGGGCTTTGGTGCCAGGGTCCCCACTCACGACCGTGGGAGTGGAGGAGGCACGTGGAGCCACGGGGGGTCGAGGCGCCACCGAGCGCGGTGCGACGGTCTTCACGCTCGCCGACGGCCTGGGTCGGAGGCTGCCGCCGGGGCCACGTGTGTAGCGTGGCAAGGCGTGCGACGACGATGAGTCTGATGCACCAGTGGACACGACTGGGGCTGTCGGCCCGGAGAGACCCGCTGACACGACTGAAGAGGCTGGCTCGGGGGGATCAGCGGGCGCGACTGGGGCAGCTGGCCCGGAGGGACCTGCGGACGCGGCTGGGGCAGCTGGCCCGGAGGGACCAGCGGACGCGGCTGGGGTGGCTGGCCCGGAGGGACCAGCAGACGCGGCTGGGACAGCTGGCCCGGAGGGACCAGCAGACGCGGCTGGGGAGGCTGGCACGGAGGGACCAACAGACGCGACTGGGACAGCTGGCCCGGAGGGACCAACAGACGCTACTGGGACAGCTGGCCCGGAGTGACCAGCGGACGCGGCTGGGGCAGCTGGCCCGGAGGGACCAGCGGACGCGGCTGGGG
>SZWC01002767.1:153135-170657 GCA_023375785.1 Penium margaritaceum | reverse complement strand
TGTGTGTGTGTGTGTGTGTGTGTGTGTGTGTGTGTGTGTGTGTGTGTGTGTGTGTGTGTGTGTGTGTGTGTCTCTTGGTGTTTTACTTTTGTTTCTGAATTTTTTTCATTATGTTGTCAAATTCTTGGAAAATATGATAAAAAGAAGGAAAGAACAAGATTAAGAAAAACGTTCTCTATCTTCTTGATGTAATGATGAAAGGTCTTCATTTAGATATTTATGTTTTTGTAATGCATAATTTTGAAAGCAACTCCTCCACGCATAAAAGCATCATTTGATATGTACGTGGTTATGCTGTTGTTTTACTATAGAAGCGCATTTGTTTCATGTTTGAGATGTAAAGAAATCAAAGTGTCATTTTTTTTATTACACTTCTATATGGAAGGCATGATACTGTACATGATTGAACTAAAAAACTATTATGACATAGAAAACATTCAAGCAGTGTATGGTATGTGTGAAATTTTATTTGAAGATGGAATAATCATGAATCCTATTGGCATTGATCAACCATGATTATTTATAAAGTAAGGATTTGTGAATTGATACCTTGTTTGTGAAAATAGAATAAATTTTGGGATACGTTTTCACGAAATTTCATACATCTTGTTTGGAATTGTAACGTTGGTTTTATGATGACATACAAAATTTTGTATTTTCTTTGTTTTGAATTTTTATCAATGAATGAAATTAGTTGTCATTATTTCATCAGACATTAAAATAGTTTTGTATAGAAACTCTTCCATTTAAATCTTCTACTTTAGAAGCATTTTTCAGAATGTTTATGAATGGACACCTTTTCGTGTGACATTATAAACATTGTTGTTGATTTATGTTTCATTGTACACTTATGACCTTGTTTTTGAAATTTTTGTTTTATTTCATTACAAACTAATGTGGGTTGCGTTCTTATGGTATTGTGAGGTTGTACATTAACAACTACACACAAGTGTAACAGGATTATGATTGGGGACTGGTATGAGACAAAGTGAAGAGTCTTTCACCTTCCCTTTGATTATATTAATCTCTTTTTTTCACTTGCATGAAAGTATCTAGATTTTGAATGAGGCCTAGTCTTTTGAGAGTGGGGATGTGGGAGTTTAGTGATCAAGAGCTAGGGCAGGTTGATTCGTAGGTTAAGAGAGGAATTGTTCACGTATTACATACTTCTCATATGTCGCCATGTGCGTGTAGGTGGGATGATGTGATGTTTGGTAGGTTTTGCCTGTTCAAGGGATTTGGTCTTGTGCCTAACATCCCTTTATTCTCATGACAAGTGGCATCCTCGAATGTTTTCCACGTACATGTATACGATGTTACTCAAGTATCTGTTTTGTAATGACTGGTGTCAAACCCGCCCCCCCTGGACAAAAGGAAGTGAGGTTCGCTCATTTTGGAAAAATGTTATACACATTGTACTCTGGGAATCAATCTATAGAAATGGAGTGCTACGACAACGTTGAAGAAATTCTGTGGTTTCTCGCCTTCGAGGCTTTTGTTGATCCATAGACAGGGTCTATTTGTCGTTTCGAAATAGCCGACACTGTCGTGTTCGCCGATGCTTTCTCATTCGCGGACAACTTATGGATGATCGATTGACTGGTACCATCACGATGTACCTCGTTTAGCCAATACGCAACCCACATGTTATGTTTGCTTCATTGCGGTTTTTACTGTCTTTACTGTTATTTTCGGAATACATCCTATAGTCCAGGTTGTAGAGAAGAGACGTTTAGGTGTCCTCACAGTGCTCGTTCCGGAACGTGCCCCCCCCCCCCCCCCCCTCCCAATTGAACCTGTCGTCTTTTGTCATATTCTCGCTTTAGACTGGAAGGCCTCTTTGAATTCATTCTTTTTGGACACTTTCCCGTCTTTACAACGAGAAACAATATACGATGGACATTTTAACATTGAGAGAATATGCTAAATCGAAAAAAGTACACGATTGAAAAATCATCACGTACTTGACGGGATGGCTAGTCTGGCTGCAGGGCTTCCCTAGAATAGTTTCCCAGAATTGGGGATTCCATATAATATAAAGTATGCATAAGGGTTAAATTATATTTCTGATCTTCATGGGCCATATATACTACTTTCGGGCTTTTGGAATGGGGTACCTTGTGGCTTCGCTGTCGAACAATATTATGTGGTGTTCCCCGCCTCGCTCTTTTCTAGTCAGAAGCTATCTTCTAGCGTTCCAAACCAGAAACGTCGACTTCCGAAGCCCGACTTCTAGAATTCAGTTGTGTTTTCCTGGACCTTTTAGGTCAGGTGAGTTATTCCCGCGCAATTCGTTCGTGACTTCCCCGTCGACATTACCGTTCCCCTCATGGCGATGTCGAACATGGGACTCGTGATGGACATCTACTATTGGCGAACCAATGCCGCTTTGGCGGCGGTTGGTTTGGAGCTCAAACCGTTCTTATGCACTGAGGACGCTCGGTTCGAGATTGCAAATTCAAACTGCCAGTTTTCGTCATCGGGAACTCATGACTTCGCAGCATTATTTTAATGAAAACTATATTTAAAATATATCGATAGAGAAACTTGAAAGTCACTTCCGAGAAAATAAGCAAACGGCGGCTGGTCTACGTAACTTTAAAAAGTCACTTCTCAAAGCTATTTGTGTACTTCTAAAGTCAGCCCGATCGGTTTCGGCGGGCTGATAAATTTGGCTTCCGAACGTAACGCTGAAGCACACGTCAGCGCTTATCTCTGCCTCAACTCGCCGGACCAGTTCCTTCTCAATTTGCTCACTTCTTACTTCTGACTTCCGAGGCGTGGAACACCACATTGGTCGACATCCCCTTACCGGAACCAGATTTGCTGGCTGGAACCAGGGCCCCGTACCGGAACCCTTGAAATCTATCGATCCCTTTTTCGCGCCAGTGGAGGATGGTAACAACCAATCATCGATGACATCGAAATTGGCGGTATATGTCGTCGATGATTAGTTGGATTTTTCAACGACCCGAGGTTTGCCGCTATTTACCACGTCGTCGTCGGTCAGCGCACTATGACGTGTAATTTTTGAACGATGGATGATGCCGTTGGGAGGTTCGAGCCCACGACCGCTGGGCTTGGCCGTTCAGTGGTGAGATTGCGATGCGATGGGCTGCCCGTCGAACCGCCGCTCCACGTGGGGGTGGCGATGAATGCCTGAGCCGGGGAGGCATTCGCGTGGCGAGGTTGGTCGAGCCGCAGTTTGCCTTCTCGAATTCGAATGCCCGAATTTCGAGAGAGCGAGGGTGAGTCGGATAAGCCCCATCGTCGCCGTCCATGCGGGCGGTTTTGAGTACAGGCGACGGAAGTGTCTTCGTTAAAAAAATAGTTCAAGAACTATGGAAAACCTAGTCCTACAACTATGGAATCGATAAAATTCAAAAATATTAGTGCCACGTAGGCATCAATAAATTTATCGATTGAAGATTTTGCGCTAAATCGATTCGCGACCATCGCAAAGAAATTGGCGGATATGCGATGTTTCGAGACCCTCTCGTCAGCGCTCGCCCTTTCGCAAGCCGCCATTTCCTACGCGGGAGGATAGTTAAAAACTGTTCCGGTTCGGGGCCCAGGAAGAGAAGGCGGCCGGAATATGTTCCCGCGGTTACTTGCCAGCGCAGCCTGACGTGCCCAACTTGGCAAGACCTGCCTACAAGTAGCTCGTGCAACCAGTGGCATGTCGGACGTGTTGCTCAGCAAAGAAAGAGACAAGAAGAAGGTGATGAGCCTTTTAGATTCTAGGCAACAAGCACTTTCAATAAAGTGCCTTTCCGTTCCATACCGAGTTCCATGATTGGAAAAGGCATGTTCATCAGCTGATATTGCACAGACGATATCACGGCTACCCTTTTGTATTTTGAAAGCCAAAACTTTGCTAAAACAAGGAAATTTCCTTAGCTTTGATAAGAAGGCACATGCAAATAGTACTTAAATCAACTTACAACTCACCATTTTCATGCCTCATTAGTCATATGAAACATTAATTTTTACTAAAAATCAAAACGGTAATCCTTCAAATGTATCCATGATAACATGTGCAAGGCTATGTATGAACATTGCCTCCCATGTGTTTTTTGGAAAAGTTTTTCACTTCAAAAGGATTCTCGTTATCGTTTACGTAAAACTTTACAATGCTTAAAGAAGTGTTGATGGTTCAAAGGTAGAATTTCTGAAGCAGAAGGCAATTTGAGGCCTATGAAGTAGACTTCGTGACATTCATTCCAATTCGCGGAGTTTATGGCTCATGCAGGTCAAGGACGTAACATTTCCTTTCATTTTTACCCGCAATGTCCAGGCGCGTCGCGGGGCGTACGCCAATGCCACCTAAAATAGTCGTATATCAGATGATTGACATCCCATACGTTTTTGTAGGGCTCCAATTATTATGCAGAGCATCCAAGCCCCACCATTTCAAATGGTGGGGCTTCGATGCTCCGGTGTCTTGTCAAATGGTCCATTTGACAAGGCACTTTGTCACATTTCCATGACAGCGGTGTCCCCAAATATCTTCGAAGGAGTACTTTGTGCAATAGTTTGCTTCGATAGGATGTGGTGGTGTTACGTCTATCCCAGGAAAGTACTCGCTAAGGTACAATTACATTTTAAGTTTGCTAATGTGGAACACCGGATAGCCATGCTGTCAGGTAGTCAGCGTCTTGCTACGCAGATTGTAGGAATCTCCTCAATTAATAACAGCCCCAACCGCTTAAGTCTGAGCTTTGCACGATCATGTCAAACGGCGTTGTTGACAAACCACGCTCTTCTCTCAGTAATGACCATGGTTGTCTTCGAGATGAAGTAGGATATCCTGAAGAACCGGTCCACAACAATAAGTAGTTTGTTGAAACCATCCGGTGTGAAGGACAAACTCTCCAAAAGTTCCACGGACGTTGTCATCCATGGTTCTTTGGGTACTTGGAGACATTGGAGCAAATCCAACGGTTTGGTTTCACCTTACGGCGTTGACACATGTCGTGGGACTTAGAAAATTCTGCAACATCTTTGCATATGTTCCTAGCAATAGTAGATTGTGAGCTTTTCTAATGTTTGGTCCTCGTCGGAGTGTCCCTTTGGACTGTTGTCGAGGCACTCCTCCAATAACATGCGACACATTTTGTTGCTCAAGAACATGAGGACCTGGCAAGTGAATCACCATCGCTAGTAGGAATCATGGGGCCAAAGTTTTGACATTTCGTATACGCCAAACCTTTTGTATACTTTCACAAATAACCTTGCAAGGTACATGTCTCAATTAACAAGCAACGTGTCGATTTCAGCCGCTAAACATGGTTGCGGACTTGGAGCATGCGCAAAATTTGGATGAAATCGATCCATTGCATTTGCCTACGGCTCAAATTTGGCTCAATCCTCCAATGTTTGAGCTTGTGTGGTCAATACGGACAACGCATCGTCGGTATTCCAAATAACACTGCCACGTCTTGAACTCGTGAACGATTACCAACATCTCCTTTTGGTGCGCCGAGTAGTTCAACTTTGGCTCGTGCAAACTTCTCATCATGCACGCCACTTGTTGTTCTCCACCATCGTTGCCTTGGAGGAGAACAAATGTGATTGCTCAATCGGACATGTCGGTTTCCATAATGTAGTTCACCGATGGATCTCTCAAATGCAAGGTTGATGCCGAGGTCAATGTGTTTCTCAAAGAGTCGAAACCTTCTTGTTTTTTTTTCATCCCAACTTCACTCAGTGGTTTTACGAGTGAGATCAGAGAGATGCCCTAACACTTGAACATTGTCTTTCATGAATCGAGAGAAGTGGTTGCCCATTCCTACTAACACCTCAATTCCCCAAATGTTGGTGGGCGTCGGGCCAGTCGGCTACCGCCACCATTTTCCTCAAGTTTATTTTGGTTTGTTTGCCGCTGACGATGTAGCCAAAATATTGTATGGAACAACTGTTGGCACACCTTAAATTTTTTTCATAAAACTTATCTCCTTGTAAAATCTCAAAAGCCTCTCAGAGATGTCCATCGTACAACTTCAGAATGCGGCTTAACAACATGACATCATCGAGATAAAAAAACAGACATCGAGGTACAACCAATGCATGTTATTGATGGCCGCCATAAATGTTGCTTAGGCATTTGTAAGCCTGAAAAACATGATTGTGAACTCGAAGTGTTTGTATCAGGTGCAAACTGCAATTGCCTTCATTCCCTTATTTGATATGTGGGTCTGACAGTGGCCGTTGCATACGTCAATTATGGTGATGATCCTCGCTCCTTGGAGTTGGATAAAAAGTCCGCATGCTGGCGAAAGGGAGGAAACGGTTCTTGATGGTAATATTGTTCAACACCATATATGTATAGACAACATACGTATGCATCTTGCTTTCCTTCATTTTGACAAAAAACATAGGTGCAGGGCATGGTGAAGTAGATGGCCTCATGAACCACTGACCAAGCATCTAGTCTATGTTCTTTTGTAGCTTGTTGAGTACGTGGTTTCTCATCAGATAGGTCCCCTTGACTAATTTGTGGTCAAAGTGATTCACGAAGGCGACGGATTTACAATCGTACATCGACATGCTTTCTTTCAAACATCCTTGGTTTTTCGTGTATAGTCAGCTTCTGAACCATTTGAACCATACTTTAAAAACTATAAGAAGCTATTCCATCCAATACCATCTCTACCTTTCGTAAATTTTGCAACCCCTCAATTACACACGTGGTGGTATTGGTAGTTGGTCGTCCTTGTATCCCTCAATTCGTGGCACTGGGAGATATTGTGATGGAGAATCAGTCAGTGTTGAATTTATTGAATGGACAAGAGGTTTATAGTCTACTTACATCCTTTGCCATTTCCATAGTCCTTGTTTTTCATTGTGACTTTCTCAATTTCTGGCGTGATTCAGCTGGTTTCGGCGATTGCATAAGATTGCAAAAAAATGGTTGGATATGTACATCTAAGCGTTTTGGTTGGTACTATTGATGTGATCATCTGCTATGATCATTCGCCAGTGGTCTTCTTGAATGTTGTGTATTATGATGAATCACCAAATGCCATGTTTTGAGGGGTTTTAGAGTAAAAATCCATTTTGGGGGGTTGATGTCAATTCTTGTGACAATTTTCTAGAACGTCATGTGTCTTCTATCAAGTTGGATTACTGATGCAAGCGTTGAAGCTTGTATCGTGCATCAAGCAAGGATGGTAAGCAAGAATTTGATCTAGTTCTCCACTGGAAGCATAGATCTTTGCTACTTGAGATTAATCTGCTCAAAGGGTACATTGCCTACGGTCGACGATGCGAGAGTGGTCGCATGAGTGGTTGATCTAGCTTCACCAATCTCTCGTTGTCGTTGGATGGTCTTTAGATTGGAAAACCAACTTAGTGCCGTGTCAAGCAATAGTGAGGCTTCGAGAGTGAATTCTTTTTTTTTGTTGACCCACCTCTACACTTGTCAGCCACATCTGAAGTGTGAGACCTTTGGAACAGCATCAACGGCACCTGGCCACTGCCTCCAACTCTTCCTAGAACACCCCTGGCTCCATAATCTTGGAGTCACTGTACTACTGCGGCATCCCTTCAAATCGCATCGTTAGCAGTAGTAACGATGTCTGGCAACCGCCTCCGGCTCCTCTGCATTCACCAGGACCACTGCCCTTATGCAGTCTCACACCCGCTTTTGGAGATCACTAACCACACCGTCCCAGGACCAGGCTCCAGTCAGCTGATTCCTCCCATCTTGGCTCTAAGCTCTCCCTTGTCTCTCTGGTAGCGTCCCGGGATGCCTCCCTCTCCAGAGCCTTCGGAACATCCAATCTCCCTCGTCCCGTCAACCCCCTCGGTTGCTATAACTCTCCTTTGCTACCCTTCCCTCTCCTACCTCCATTTCCTCTTTTAAACTGTATGCACATGCATGAGCTCTTCTTCCCACTCTCCTCATCCTTCCACCCCTCTGCCTCACGCACCATCTTTCCCTATTCCTCGTATCTGGTAGTCTTCCCCCAGAGTTATCCCCTACCCCTCCTCTCTAATGTCCACGAACTCCTATCGGTCACCCTCATCGCAAGGGCCTCCCACTCGTATCCCTCCCTTTCTATCTTTCTGCCCGTGTATCACCTCCATCCAATGTCTTAATCATTCGCTCTACAACCAATATCCTCTCCCCTTCCCGAGCGGTTGCCCTCTCGTCCAGATCGCTCCTCTCCCTCTCCGTATCCCCTATCCTCACTCTTTCCATCTCCCCCTACACATCCAGTCCCTCAGATGAGAGACTGAAATCTCTTTGTGATCCAAGTGCCTCCTGTTGCCAATCCCACAAATTTTGGTCCTATTGCTGCTGCTACATTACTGTTTGAGTGGCTCCTCATGTCCCTCGCATACATGAGTGTATGAGCATGCTCGCCAGGTCAGTCTCCTCCAGTACTCACTCCACCACAATCCTCGCCCGTAATCCACACTCTCAACCGGGCTGCTATACTGCTCGTTTTGTCACCGCCGTCACTTTTCCTGTGAGTATGGAGACAGACTCCTCAGCCTCAAGGATGCCCTCAAGTAGGAGGACCTCTCACTCATTTTTTTCACGGCAGTGTTCGGCCACCGGCACCACTCCCCCCGGGACAGAGATATCTGAACAGGTGTTGCTCACCAACCGTATAGTTTTTCCTACCACCTCACCTGCTCAGCCGGCCAGTCTAGTGACAAGGGCCGAATAGGCTCTCTCGCCGCCCGTTCCTCCAACTCGGAGGTCTTGGTGGCGGCATGGGTGGCCGCCTATGCGGCTGGCCCGACCATGTCGGCCATATGGATGGTGCCGAGGATTTCCCTCTGGTGCAAGGGGACATCCCCTTCTCTAGTAAGTTCACCAGGGCGGGGATGCGCTTAAACCATTTTCCCCCTTACAGTCATCAAGTCTTAGCTGCGAATGTGGAAGGGGGGGTTGCTTTTGGGACCCCCGACTCCGGAGCTGTCCAAAAACAAATGGCTGCCATTCCTACTACGGCCGTTGTATGTCTTGTGCTCTCTGTCAAGCTGTCTCAGTTGCTATCCGACTGCGGGGGTCACCCCATGTGCCATCCATATTGTTGCCTCCCATGCGTCATCTAACTGTTGGACCTTCTCCGGGGAGATGGGCCATATGGAGGAGCACTCGAGCACACTAAGTCGGTTGCATTTCTTGCTCTGGCTACTGCAAAGTGGTAGGCCTCCCATGCTATTCTCTTGCCAACTGTTGAGGCTGGTGGCTCTCAATCCCCCAGTATCCCCAACTGTCCTTCTCAAGGGGCCTGCTTTGCCAGTTTGGCCACTCCCAAGGCCGCTGTGGCTGCGTGGTTGGCTGATGTAGGTTTGCCATGGATATATTGTCTTACTTTCCTGGCTGCCAAGCTCAAGTATCCTGCTACTGTAGCTGTGTAGGCCGTAAGGCAAGCCTGACAGGACTATTCCACTCCGGCCTCCAGTGCACTAGTATTTGCTGCTGCTTATGCATCACGTGAATTACAGTTTTTCTTGCCCAGAGTAGGGGGTTAGTGAGAAGTTGGTCGGCCATCAAGGGGGGGCCGGGGCCCCTCGAGAGTGGAGGGACCGTATGGTCGCAAAGTGTTCGTGGACAGTTATGAACGGCAAGATAACTGCCGATGCTTATCGGGCATCAGTGGCGGTCCTTTGCAAAAGTTCTTTGGCAGCGAGGACTGCTGTTGTGACCACCTCCAGTTTGTATACATATGTCGTACCAGGGATCTTCCGTTGAGGGGCCTTCCCACCAACACACTTGTGATCCCATGTGCAATATCCCGTGCCTCCTTGAGGTGCTCAAAGAGGCATGTGTTGCTCATGTGTTAGAGCAAGAAGGACATGTGCTCGAACCTTCGCTCCGCCTTTCCCCACCTCTTTGGGGACCAAGAGCGGCTTTGTATCATCTAGCTCTAATTTAACTAGTCGGACCGTTTTTGCCCACGCCTCTCGGGCGTGGGCTAATCTATCAGCGGTGAGTAGCATCGTCGTCGTCCTTCACGCTCATTCTCCCTGTCCATTTTGCTGCCGTAGGTGTGTCATTGTTGAGCCTCACGAGCAAGGTTCAATTAGCGCTGCAGGTCTGTAATGACTGACCTGTCGTGACCAAGCATGGTGACAACTGTAGGGCTCTATAGGACAGATTTCGTCAAAGTTTCCCACGTCCTGATGGGCATGAGAAAAATGGGAGTGCATTCGGCACGTAGTAGGAATGCTGCAAGACAATCCATCCCAAGTCAGACACGACAAGCAACCAGAGGGAAAGCAAAGACATGCAGCGTAGGAAAATGCAGGTAGCCACACGAGGACGAAATACGCAGGATTGCTAAAAGCGAAGGGATGGCAGCAGTAGAGGCTATAGCCAGAATATAGACTGTAGATGTAGTTGGGACCACGAGAGCAAGTGCGCATGTGGTGAGCGCGGTGCCTAGTGTGGAGAAGACTGTAGCAACGAAGATGAAAGTAGTGATGATGCTAGAGATGGACGATGATTCTGACGAGGCAGATGTGATTGTTGCAGCTTGCACATGCGGATCGCTGATGCTATAACTACCATGGCAGATGATGTGGATTGCGTAGGTCAAGTAAAGGCGGATGCAGCTGCTAAAGTTTGCATGCCAATGTCAATAACTGCTACAACATTGGGGCCAAACACCATTGCTACCTCAGTATAGGCCTCAGTTTCCCGGCCAGCAAACGTTGAGGCAGGGGTGCGCAAAGTCCTAGCTGCTGCTGCAAATGTAGTTGCGGCTACAGCTGTGACCTCGATAACAACGGAGGCTGCGTGCGTGAATGTGGTTGCAAGCACAATGGTATCTTCTAAAAACTCAACGTATAGATGGGCTACTGTGATTTCTTCTGCAACGACAGTGCATGGTTCTAGATTCACCCCCGGAGAGGCAGGGGTGGGGGGACGCTTACCAAGCGATGAGTCGTTGTCCCCTCTAGTTGGGCTGGCGGGAACCTGGCTGTGGTGTCACTGCCTCCACATTGATGCGAACGCGTGCGACGATACACCGTTCGCCCCTCGTAGCAGGGTGCAAGGGGCAACACCCCTGTAGCCTCGCGAGACTCCAACGTGCCTGGTGGTGCCAGTACTGTGACGCTGTCCCTCGATGTGGAGTGGAGGGCAGAAGACGCCAGTCTGCTGCCAGGGCCTCCGCCGATGCAGTAAATTAAGTGAGGGTGTGGCTGTCACAAATTCGTATTTGCAACCATAGAATATGTGGCAGGTGCCAAACCTGCTGTGGCAGTTGCTGAGGCTTCAGTGGCAGGTTTGGTGGATGGGTCAGGGCAGGTGCAGCGTCGGTTGTTGTTGTGGCCAAAGCAACTGAAAAACACTGCCACTGCTGTTCCGACTATTGCTGTAGTAGGGGTTGGAGCTGTGGCTGCTTTCACGCTCAAGCTACCCCAATGCATGGCGGATTTGTGGCTGGGACTCCAGCCGTTGCCAGAGTTGTAGATGTTGGTGACGTAACGACGCGGGGTGCTAGGGACCGCGGGTACGACGCAGCCTGCGCGGCTAGAGGGAGTGCAAGGAGTGGAGTGAGGAGCTTCAGCACGAAGACAACGGCACGAGGACATAGCGGCCATGCTCACCGACAGACTCGGTGGGGAGAGGGCCCATGACGTCCGAGTGGACAAGGTCAAGGGGGGCGGACGCCCGTGAGGAAGAGAGGGGGTACGTGGACCGGTGCATCTTGCCCTGAGCGCAGTCAATGCACTCAGTGGGGCATGGGAGAGGGAAGGTCTCCGGATCAAGGCCCTTGGCTGGCTGGGTGCGGAGCATGCTCTCTACTGCGGCAGAGTGGACGTGGCAAAGGCGACGGTGCAAGAGGCAAGTGTGCTGAGGAGAAAGCGTGCTGGTGACGAACACATGACCGGTCGTAGTCGACGGGGAGGAGATGGGAGGGGAGGAAGAGAGGCGGGGAACGTGCCACAAGTTGCCACAGGCGGTGGCGTGCAGTACGACAAGACCCGACGGACGCAACGACACAGTGCCGACACCACGTGAGTGCACAACGTCCATGCTCATGCGGTCAAGGGCAGTCACGGACAGGAGGCTGAGCTCGAGACCAGGGACAAAGAGAACATCGGTCAAAAAGANCCCTGAGCGCAGTCAATGCACTCAGTGGGGCATGGGAGAGGGAAGGTCTCCGGATCAAGGCCCTTGGCTGGCTGGGTGCGGAGCATGCTCTCTACTGCGGCAGAGTGGACGTGGCAAAGGCGGCGGTGCAAGAGGCGGGTGTGCTGAGGAGAAAGCGTGCTGGTAACGAACACATGACCGGTCGCAGCCGACGGGGAGGAGACGGGAGGGGAGGAAGAGAGGCGGGGAACGTGCCACAAGTTACCATAGGCGGTGGCGTGCAGTAAGACAAGACCCGACGGACGCAACGACACAGTGCCGACACCACGTGAGTGCACAACGTCCATGCTCATGCGGTCAAGGCCAGTCACGGACAGGAGGCTGAGCTCGAGACCAGGGACAAAGAGAACATCGGTCAAAAAGATGTCACCGGCCGGACCACGGAAACGAACGACGCCTACCCCACGGACAGGCAACACCTGTCCGGAGCCCGTCCGGACCCCGGAGACATCGCTGACGGGACCGAGCAGACTGAAGGCCTCGCGCGAGGCCGTCATGTGATGCGTGGCCCCGGAGTCGATGATCCAGGTCTCAACAGGGTCCTGGACAGGGGTCGCCAGATCAGTCACGGTCACATGGCAGCAAGCGAGGGACGCGGACACGGTGGGCGGAGGAGCGAAACGAGACTGCCAGTCGTCAAGCCATGCAATGTTTTCAAGGAGGGGGGATGAGATCACGAGAGACGACGAGACAGACGAGGAAACGGGACACGACTGTAGCTCAGTCTCAGTCATACAGGGATGGGCCGGAGGACAGGAGGTGATGCAACTCGCACTTCCTTGGGGAGGAGGACGAGGGAGGCCAAGCTGGAGCGTGATGAACTGCTCCAGCTGACGCTCGCGGGATGACGGCCCAGAAGTGTAGACAGACTGTGGAGTGACGGCGCCGGAGCCCGGGTAGTAGGGTGACTGAGCTGGCAAAGGAAGCGGAGGTGCCGACGGCTGAGGGTAGTACTGCTGCGGGTAGTACTACTGCGGCGCGGGTGGCTGCAGGACAGGCGGAGCTGTCGGAGTGGCAGAGGTGCTGGACGAGGTCGGAGTGGTAGGACCAGCAGTAGCGACGGCGGCAGAGGCGAGGCGGCGCTCCCGCTGGCGGAGCATGGTGGCGATGACGCGGGCCTCGTGTCGGGAGAAGGCAGGTGTACCACCCGTGCCCAGGCTGCCCACAGTTGTGGCAGAACGAGCCACTAACGCTGGGACCGGTCGATGACTGCTGCTGCTGCTGTTGCGATGGACCCTTGCCCTTCTTGTTCCGGCTTTTCTTCTTCTTCCCTGAGGGCGATGGGGTAGCTGCGACAGGGGAGGCAACGGCCACGGAGGCAATGGCGAGGGTGGCGACAGCAGGGGATGCAAGGGCCTCCGTGCGATGGAGTTGGGACTCCTGGCGAGCTTCCTCAATGCGAAGGAAAAGCTCATATGCCCAGGGCATGAGAGTGCCCTGGGCCTCCATGGTGGTGAGGACGTCCTGAGGGTAGTGGACGAAGACGTCCGCGTATGCGCTGGTGGCGCCGCGCTTGATGGTGAGGAGCGCGGACAGAGGGGGTTGGAGCCGACTTGCCGAGTCGACGGAGGATGTCCTCCGCTCGCTGCCAGTAGGCAGTGACCGTCTCGGCCTCCCCTATGTGTGGGGAGTTGAACTCCCGGAGCAGACGGCTAATCTCAGCGTCGCTGGACAGGCGATGGGGTTTGGTGAGGACGTGCCAGGCGGCTGCCGGGTCTGGGATGGCGCCAGCGGTGAAGTCACCGAGGAAGGGCTCTAGGGCAAGGCGGGAAGCTGGAGGGGCGACTGGTACAAGGGCGCGGACGGCGCGACCAACGTCATATATCTGGTCGGCGTGGGTGGAGTTGTAAGGGAGGGTGTAGTAGGCCCAGAGACCCTCACCCTACGCCCAGATCCAGAAGTTGAGCTCCTAGCTCCGAAACTGCTCGCCGGCCTGAAGCGGCGGTGGCGGCGTCTCAAAGTCCTTCTGCCTACGGCCGGCACCCAGAGTGGGGCTAAGGACGGAGGTAACTGTCTGCCGTTGGCGCTGAGTCTGCTGCTGCGCTAAGTAGTACGTGGCGGCGGACACAGCGGGGCTAGCGTGCCCTGGAGGAATGAATGACGGCAGCGCGCTGGTGGCAGTTTGGGAGGCGACTGGCTGTAGCGCTGCAAGATGCTGTGTCAAGGCGGCGAGTTGTTGCTGAAGATGAGCAAGTGGGTCAGGGGTGCCGCCAACGTTACCAGTGGGCTGCTGCTGCTGCTGCTGTAGAGCGGCGGCTGCTGCTGCTGCTGCTGCAGAGGCGGTGGCTGCTACTGTATGGGCGGCGGCTGCTGCTGTTGCAGCGGTGGGGGCTGCTGCTATATGGGCGGCGGCTGCTGCTGCTACAGCGACGGCGGTAGCTGCTGTAGAGGCGGTGGCTGCTACTGCTGCAATGGCGGCGGCTACTGCTGCTGGTGCGACGGCAGCAGCTGTTGTTGCCGTGGCGGCTGCGGTTGCTCCTATTGCGGCGGCGGCAGCAGCTGCTGCTCCTGCGGCGGCGGTGGCTGCTGCTGCTGCAGCGGCGGCAGCCGTGCTGCTCTTGCTATTGCTGCAGCAACCGCTGTAAGAAAGGAGGGGTAGGGGTCCCCCCATCAGAGGAGGACCCCTCCTCGCCAGGACTACCAGCCATGCTTTGGTGTATGTCTTTTTTTTTTGTTTTTTGTCTTTGTGTTGCTGATTTCAGCAGGAGGTTGGGGGAGTGGGGAATCTACCCAATCCTCTGGCCTTCCCCCTTTCCCCTTTTCCCCCTCTTCTCAACCTCCCTTTTCTTTTGATGACGTCAACAGTGACGTCAGCACTGACGTCAGTAGAGGGGTGCTGACGTCAGCAGCGGCGAATGTTGGGGCCACCGCTGCTGCTGTTGGTGCTGATGCTGCTGCAACCGTTGCTGCTGCTACTGCTATTGTTGCTGCTACTACTGTTGTTGCTGCTGCTGCTGCGGGTGCTGCAACTACTGCTGCTGTTGCTGATGCTGCTACAGTTGCAGCTGTAGCTGCTGGTGCTGCGAGCTGCAGCAGTTGCTGTGGCTGCTGCTGCTGCAGCAGCGAGCTGCTGCAGCTCGCTGCTGTTGCTGAGTGCTAGTGCAGCTGCTGCGCGCTGCAGCAGCTGCTCACTGAAACTGCAGGCTACTGAAGCGAGCTGTGGGGGTGGGGGAATTTTTTGTTGTTCCTTTTTTTTTTCCTTGTCACAACGGGCAGCAGCCCGCTGTCTGCTGCGAGCATCGGGTTGAAGCTCGCCTAGCAGCAACGAGCTTCTGCTCGCTGGCAGTAGCGGGCTGCTGCTCGCTGTTCGCTCGCTGCGAGCAGCGGGCAGCAGCAGCCGCGGCTGGCAGCTGCCAGCTGCTGCTCGCTGCTGCTGGTGCTGTAGCTGGCCGCTGCTGCAGCTGCTGCGTGCTGCGGCTGCTGCCTGCTGCTGCTGCGGGCTGCTGCAACAGGCTGCTGCTGCGGGCTGTTGCTGCTGCGAGTTGCTGCTGCTGCTGCACGCTACTGTTGCTGCTGCTGCTGCGAGCTGCTGTTGTTGCGGGCTGCTGTTGCTGCTACTGCGAGCTACTGCTACTGCGGGCTGCTGCGAGCTGCTGCTTCTGCCTCCTGCTGGTGGTGGTGCCAGTCACTGCACCTGGGTGACGTTGCCGCGTGCGTCGTCGCGCACAGACGTCAGACGCTGCCTGCCGCTCACCTCCTCGCGTCACGCGTGGGGGTCAGTGCTGCCTAGAACTTTCGGCAGCATTTCCCCTGGCCCAGTGGCCGTGGGAAAAAATCTGACGCCGCCACCAGGAGGGTCAATGCTGTCGGAAAAAATCTGGCAGCATTTCCCCTGCACTGGCACGTATGGGGGTCCGCCGTCGTTGTCTGGCACCTATTCGCCAGTCTTCTGCTGGTGTTGCTACGCTCTGGCTCTGATACCAAAATGGAAAACTATGCAGCAGGTTGGGGCAGCAGCGTTGTTGATGCAGCGTGCGGGCTTCCACGCTCGTTGCTTAGGTCAGCTGCCCCCTCAGTCTGCTGCTCTAGAGTCTAAGTCTGGAAGCTCTGGGTTTGTTACTCAGAAACGCGCGCGCCAGAGTTAGCGCCAGAAAGCAGCTGAAAACTGATGGTAACTGATTAGGAATGAAGAATGAACAGCAATGGGGGACCCCTCCAAGTTCTAGCCCCCCCCCCCCCAAGCTCTGTAGAGCTTGTTACTCGGTTCATCAGCCAATCAGAAAATAGCTGATTTCAGGCTGGCAGGTTTTCTCGGTGAGGCCTGCCAGACGGCCGACAGCCCAAAACCCGGGCGTCGTTCGTTTTGCCTGATAACTGGACCATACCGTAGTATCGACGCTGCGAACGCAGCCGTGTGGTCAGAATCTGCTAGAAAAATAGTAGCGAGGAGTTATGGCAGCCTGAACCCAGGCAGTGCCCACGATGGTTTATGCTGCCAAACAGGGCCATGCAATATGCAACTGGGACCCTAGGCAGCGCATGACGACGCAGGCACGAGAGTACGCGCTGGACGCATGCAGACAGCGACTGCGGTGGCAGTGACTACCGGCAGCGCGACCGCCGAGGAGGCCTGCCGATGGAGCTGAGCACATCGCCCGAGAGAGGGGGCTCCAGCGAACTGCGAGACGACCTCAGCGTGCGTCGGCTCCACCGGACGACACTCCATCCGCGTCGAGTATCACCGTCAGTCATCTGCACGCCAATGTACACAAGCCAGGAGAACACAACAGAGCACAATGAGTGCAAAAACCAACAGATCCACAGCGTGAGGATGCCGCAATTGCTACTTATGTGCGACAGTTGCAGATGTGCGATAGCAGAAGCATCGGCGGCGGTGGAAGCGGTGACAGTGAGAGGTCTACGACCAGGATCGCACCTTCTAGGCTTCTCTCACGACTTTGCTCTGATACCAATAGATTGAGACGGTACGTGAGAGAGCAAGGAAGTACAAGTAGGTTCTCCTCAGTCACACGACACCATGGCGTGAAAGAACCACGCGGAGTTGCAAGCAAGAGTAGAGAACAACAGCTGAAGTAAGCAGGTCACCGTAGTGATCTAGGCGGGGGCGAGCGAGCGAGCAGCGAGCTCGCTTTGGCTTGCTACCCTCATGAATGGTGGGTTTTGAACCACCACCTACAGAATTTTGGGAATAACCCACTCCAACGTATTGCAAGCAAAGCACCTGGCACGAACTAGGTTTGACCGAGCACCCGGCTCAGTCTATGCCAAGAATGAAAACAAGCAAGGGGCAACGAGTGTGGCTGAGACACGATGGCACGCAAGGATGGTGAAGCCTGCTGGCCTCTTGGCCCAAGGGGTTAGCTCTTTGTGAGGTCACGTCGTCATAATGGCGCAGCGTCCATCTCTCTCTCTCTCTCTCTCTCTCTCTCTCTCTCTC
>SZWC01002767.1:69012-95782 GCA_023375785.1 Penium margaritaceum | reverse complement strand
CATAAATAGCCGCCGTGGCTCACGGCGGGTGGCGCACACGGCGGTGCCTGTCAAACCTGAACCGGCCCAAAACCACTGTTTTGGCCATAATTCTGCGCACAAGCGTCCAAACGGAGCGCTGTCTGATCCTACGGATGCACGACAAAAAGACAGACACAACGACTGGTCACACGCCTACGTCCGGGAACAGCCGGAGAGTGTAAGAAAACAAACATGTAAATCAGCATGGCAGGGCTGTCCACCGAGAAAATCCTGAAGACCTCCAAACGTAGTCCGTGGGCTGTGGGAGCCCTCTGGTACACTGGGTAGGCTGCCAGGCTGCCTCTAGCGGGTGGAGCATCACCTCAGGGAACTCTGTCTCCAGCTGGGTCCGCCTCAAGGATCTGCACGAGCATGGACACGGCCGAGTGGTCACAACCAACTGTACAACTGTGTATGACTGACAGCATCACAACCAGGAGTTATCGCCTCACCATTCATGAAGGGCTGTCTTGACAAGGATGTCGGCTTATGCCCCTCGGCCAAAATCCTCGTCAAGCCAACCCCCACCCCCCCCTCCCAGTCCCATCGGCCACCCCAACCCACCCGTTCGTTCGTGGCCCTCATTTGCGTGGAACTTGATTTTTCATGGGATTGGGAGACAGGAAGGATTGCGAGGAAGGGGGTAGGTGAGACGATAGTTGACAACAAAAGTGCCAACCGACAGGCGTCGGCCGGCAGTTTTGTTGTCCCGAGTCTCCCCCAAATCCATAACAGCTATTGTGGCCCTCCATCGCGACGGCCACAGTGGAGGATTGCAATCAACCACCACATGCCTGTTTTCGCCATTCTCACGAAGCAACATGGGTTGCTGCTTGAGCATGGTGAAACAGGGTTGGCGGATGGGACTTCTTGTTGTCGGATAAAGGCGCATGGGGCTTATTGTTTTGCGATAGGGACAGATGGGGCTTGTTTTTTTAGGTAGGGGCACATAAGGGTGACGCACAACAAAACGGGGGGTGATTAGCATTTTTACAATATGTATTTGTTTATCACATGCAACCATGAACTCATTCACCATGTACTAAACACATGTCAAGTTCCAATATGCAACGTGGTTCCTTAATGCAAAGTTTTTCAATCCCAATAGAGTAATAGAAATCAGGTTGTAATCCAAAGGTTCCAAGGGGGACCAACAAAAGATGTATCATTTCCTACCAATTTTTGCGACAAATGCTTGATAAGGATGGGCAAGTCGGTACACGAAGTAATAGAATGGTGGTTGTGTCGTAGTTGCACCTGACTTGTGTCTTATCTACGTCCTAGTTTCACACTAGTTGTGTCCTAGTTGTACCCTAGTTGTGCCCTAGTTACACCCTGGTTGCATCTCAGTTGTGCCCTACTTGTGTCGTACTTGAGCCCTCGTTGCGCCTTCGTTGTGCCCTAGTTGTAACCTTCCTCCACCTTAGTTACATACTAGTTTTGGCCTAGCTGCACCCTAGTTGCGCCCTATTTGCACCATTCTAACGATCTAGTTGCGCCCTAGTTATGCCCTAGTTTCACCCTAGTTACGCCCTTGTTGCACCATTTTTGCACCATAGTTGCACCCTAATTGCGTCCTAGTTGTGTCCTAGTTACGTCCTACTTACGTCCTTGTTATGCCCTAATTACAACTTAGTTATTCCCTCGTTGTATCCTAGTTACACCCTTCTTACGCCCTAGTTGCACCCTAGTTGTACCCTAGTTGCACCCTAGTTGCGTCCTTCTTGCGCCCTTCTTTTGCCATAGTTCCACCCTGTTGCACTCCATAGTGACGCCCTGGTTATACCATAGTTCCATCCTATTTGTGCTATAATTCCTTCCTAGTTGCGTCCTAGCTGCATCGAAGTTGCGTCCTAATTGAGCCCTAGTCACGTCCTACTTCCATCTCGGTTACATCCTAGTTGTGCCCTACTTGTACCATAGTTGTACACTAGTTGCACCCTAATTGCACCCTGATTGCGCCCTAGTTGCACCCTAGTTATATCTTAGTTGCACCCCAGTTTCACTCTAGTTGCATCCCTGTTGTGTCCTACTTGTCCCATAGTTGCGCCCTCATTGCACCCAAGTTACACCTTAGTTGTGCCCTTCTCGTGTCCTTGTTACACCCTAGTTGTGCCTGAGTTGCATCTTACTTGTGCCCTTTTTGTGCCCTACTTGTGCCCTAGTTGCGCCCTAGTTGCACCTTACTTACTCTCTAGTTGTGTCCTATTTGCGTGCTTCTTACACCCTAATTACACTGTACTTGAGCCCTACTTACATCCAAGTGGCATCCTAGTTACGCTCTTCTTGCACCTCAGTTACATCCTAGTTGCGCCCTTGTTCCACTCTAGTTGTGTCATAGTCGCGTCCTTTTTGCGTCCTAGTTGCACCCTAGTTGAGTCCCTTTTCCGCCCTAGTTGTGCCCTCCTTACTTCCTAATTGTGCCCTCATTGCGCTCTTGTTACATCCCAATTGTGCCCTAGTTGCACCCTCGATGTACCTTGGTTGAAACCTAGTTGCGAACTAGGTGTGCACTAGATGCGCTCGAGTTCATCCATTCTTGTGCCCTAATTGCCTCATAGTTGCACCCTAGTTGGCCATTGTTGTGCCCTAGTTACATCCTAGTTGCACCCTCGTTGCACCTTGGCTACACCCTAATTGCATCCTTCTTGCACCCTAGTAACACCCTAGTTATGCCCTAGTTACACCCTCGTTACACCTAGTTGGGCCCTTCTCACGTCCTAGTTGTGTCTTAGTTGCGTCCTAATCATCACGCCCAAGTTGTGCCCTTTGTGCATCCTAGTTGGACCCTAGTTTTTCCCTAATTACTCCCTTGTTGCACCCTAATTGCACCCTTCTTGTGTCCTAATTGTACCCTAATTACACCCTAGTTGCGTTCTAGTTGCATCGTATTAAAGTCCTAGTTGCGCCCTTCTTGCGTCCTAGTTCAAGCCTATTTACGCCCAAGTTACGCCTTAGTTACGCCCTAGTTGTGACTAGTTTCATCCTAATTGAACCTTAGTTGCAGACTAGTTACACCCTTCTTCTATCCTAGTTATGTCTTAGTTGCATCCTAGTTGTGCCCTTCTTGCACCCTAGTTGTGCCCTAGTTTTACCCTACTTACACCGCAGTTGCGACCTAGTTACGCTCTTCTTGAGCCCTAGTTATGCCCTAGGTGCATCCTTGTTGAGTCCTAAGTATGCCATTGTTGCGTCCTTCTTGCACACTAGTTGCATCCTAGTTGCATCCATGTTGCGTCCTAGTTGCACCCTAGTTACACCCTAATTGTACCCTTGTTGCGTCCTAGACGCCTTAACTTTGTCTTAGTTATACCCTTCTTGTGTCCTAGTTATGTCCTCCTTGCACCCTAGTGCGTCCTAGTTGCACCCTAGTTGCTGCCTTCTTGCACCCTTGTTCCGTCCTAGGTGCGCCCTTGTTGCACCCTAGTTACACCCCAATTGTGTGCTTCTTGCGTCCTAGTTGCATCCTAGTTGTGTCCTAGTTACACCCTAGTTATCCCTAGTTGGGCCCTTCTTACACCCTGGTTGTGTCCTAGTTGCGCCGTAGTTGCACCCTAGTTGTGCACTTTTTACGTCCTAGTTGGACCTTAGTTTTGTCCTGGTAACACCCCTGTTGCACCCTAGTCGCAGCCTTCTTGAGCCCTACTTGTGCCATAGCTACACCCTAGTTGTATTCTAGTTACAGTGTATTTGTGCCCTAGTAGCGCCCTTCTTACACCCTAGTTACAGCATAGTTGCAACCTAGTTTCACCATTGTTACGCTTTAGCTGCACACTAGCTAGACCCTTCTTCTATCCTAGATACACCCTAGTTACATCCTAGTTGTGCCCTTCTTGTACTCTAGTTGTGTCCTAGTTGTACCCTATATACACCCTAGTTATGACCTAGTTGCACTCTTTTCTTGCGTCCTAGATGTGCCCTAGTTGCATCCTTGTTGCGTCCTAGTTATGCCATAGGTTTTTCCTTCTTGTACCCTAGTTGCATCCTAGTTGTATCCTTGTTGCGTCCTAGTTGCGCCCTAGTTGCACCTAAATAGTACCCTTGTTGCGTCCTAGATATGCCCTAATTATGCCCTAGTTACATCCTTCTTGTGTCCTAGTTGTGTCCTACTTGCGCCCTAGTTGCGTCCTAGTTGTACCCTAGTTGCACTCTACTTGCTCCTTTCTTGCACCCTAATTGCGCCAATGTACGCCCTAGTTGGCCACAGTTACACCCTAGTTACGCCCTAGGTGCGCCCTAGTTGCACCTAAATTGTACCCTTGTTGCGTCCTAGTTGTACCCTAGTTGCACTCTACTTGCTCCTTTCTTGCACCCTAATTGCGCCAATGTACGCCCTAGTTGGCCACAGTTACACCCTAGTTACGCCCTAGGTGCGCCCTAGTTGCACCTTAATTGCACCCTACTTGTGCCCTTCTTGCGTCCTAGTTGCCCCTTGTTTGTGTCCAAGTTATGCCCTAATTGCATCCTAGTTGTGCCTTTTGTATCCTATTTATGCCCTAGAAGGGTCCTAGTTATGCCCTAGTGGCGCCCTCGCTGTGCCCTTTTTCTTGCCCAGTTACGTTGTAGTTATGCCCTAGTTATGCCCTAGTTGTTTCCTAGTTATACCCTTCTTGCACCCTAGCTGTGCCCTACTTGCACCCGAGTTACACCCTAGGTGTACCTTGGTTGTACCCAAGTTGCGCCCTAGTTGCACCATTGTTACATCCTAGTTCGCCATAATCAAGTTCGAGTTGTGCCCTGGTTGAACTCTAGTTATGCCCTAGTTGCACCCAAGTTGTGCCATAGTTGCACCCTAGTTTGCCATAGTTACGTTGTTGGTTCGTCCTAGTTGCATCCCAGTTGCGTCCTAGTTGCGTCCTTCTTGCGCCCTCGTTGCAGCCTAGTTGCGTCCTTATTACGCCTAAGTTGTACCCTAGTTATGCCCTTCTTCCACCCTAGTTATGCCCTAGTTACATCTCAGTTGTGTCCTTGTTACTATAAGTTGCATCCTAGTTGTCCCCTTCTTGCACCTCATTTGCACCCCAGTTACGCTTTATCTATGCCCCTATTGCACCATTGTTGTATCCTTCTTATGCCCTAGCTGCTCCCTAGTCACACTCTTGTTACGTCTTAGTTAGGCCATGGTTGTGCCCTCCTTGCACCCTAGGTGAGCACTAGTTGTGCAGTATTTGTGCCCTAGTTATGCCCTATTTGTGTCCTTGTTTGCCATAGTTATGCCATAGTTGTGCCCAAGTTGTATCCTAATTGCACCCAAGTTGCGCCCATTCTTACGCCCTAGGTTCACCCTAGTTGCATCCTTGTTGGGCCATATCTACGCTCAAATGGTTCCCTATTTACATCATAGTTGCATCCTAGTTGCATGCTTCTTGCAATCTACTTGCATCCAAATGACAACCTGGTTGTGCCCTAGTTGCACCGTTCTTGTGCCCTAGTTGTACCCTTCTCGCGCCCTAGTTGCATCCTAGTTGTATCCTAGTTACGTCCTAGTTGGATTTGAGTTGTGCACCTTTTGCGCCCTACTTACACTCTACTTATGCCCTAGTCATGCCCTAGTTGCATCCTAGTTTCACCCTAGTTGTGCCCTACTTGTTCCCTAGTTGCATCCTTCTTGCACCCTAGTTATGTCCTAGTTCTATCCTATTTCACAGTAGTTATGTCCTAGTTGTACCCATTTGTGTCTTAGACGCAGCTTAGTTATACCCTAGTTGTACCCTAGTTTGTCCTAATTTCGTCCTAGTTGTGCCATAGTTACACCCTTCTTGCACCCTAGTTACACCCTAGTTGCACTCTAGTTACACCCTAGTTGCACCCTGGTCGCACCCTAGTTGTGGCCTTCTTGCGTCCAAACTACACACTAGGTGTGTCCTACTTACGTCCTAGTTGCACCCTAGTTATATCCTTCTTGTGCTCCATTCGCGCCTTAGTTGCGTCCTATTTGCATCCTAGTTGTACCCTTCTTACGCCCTAGTTGTGTCCTAGTTGTGTCCTAGTTGCACCGTGGTTCACCATAGGTACGGTCTAGTTGTGGCCTAGTTATGCCCTAGTCACGACCTAGTTATGTCCAAGTTGCGCCTTAGTTGCACCCTTGTTGCACCCTAGTTGCGCCCTTATTATGCCCAAGCCATGCACTGGTTGTACCCTACTTGCATCCTAGTTGCATCCTGGTTGTGCCCTTTTTCCACCCTCGTTGTGTCCTAGTTGCTTCCTAGTTACACCCTAGTTGGACACTAGTTGTGCCCTTGTTGTGTCCTAGTTACACACTAGTTGCACCATAGTTATGCCCTAGTTGTACCCTAGTTGTGTCCTTCTGACACCCTAGTTGTACCCTAGTTGCGTGCTAGTTGCGCCCTAGTTACACCCTATGTACGCCTTTGTCATGCCCTAGTTGTAACTTATTATTACACCTCCTGTACCCTAGATATGCTCTTTTTATGCCCCATATGCATCCTTGTTACATCCCTTTTGTACCCTAGTTACATCCTAGTTGTGCCCTAGTTATGACCTAGTTACGCCCTGATTGTGCCCTTCTTGCGCCCTAGTTGCGTCCTAGCTGTTCCCTAGTTGCACCCTTCTTTTTCCCTAGTTGTGTCCTAGTTCCGTCCCAGTTCACCATAGTTATGTGCTAATTGCACCCTAGTTGCGTCCTAATCGCACCTTAGTTGCACCCTAGTTGTACCCTAGCTACTCCCTAGTTTCAACCTTTTTGCATCCTAGTTGTGTCCTAGTTACACCACACTTGTGCCCTTCTTGTCCCTTATTTGCATCCTAGTTACGCCCTAGTTACGCCCTAGTTGTACCCTAGTTGCATCTTTCTTGCACCCTAGTTGAGTCCTAGTTACGCCCTAGTTATGCCATATGTGCACTCTTCTTACACCCTAGTTATGGCCTAGTTGAGCACTAGTTGCGCCATAGTTCCACCCTAGTTGCTTCCTTCTTACATCCTAGTTGCGCNTTCAACCTTTTTGCATCCTAGTTGTGTCCTAGTTACACCACACTTGTGCCCTTCTTGTCCCTTATTTGCATCCTAGTTACGCCCTAGTTACGCCCTAGTTGTACCCTAGTTGCATCTTTCTTGCACCCTAGTTGAGTCCTAGTTACGCCCTAGTTATGCCATATGTGCACTCTTCTTACACCCTAGTTATGGCCTAGTTGAGCACTAGTTGCGCCATAGTTCCACCCTAGTTGCTTCCTTCTTACATCCTAGTTGCGCCCTAGTTTCATCCTCGTTCCGCCATTCTTGCGCCCTATTTACGCCCTAGTTACGCCTTACGTATTCCCCGGATGCGCCCTGTTGTGCTCTTCCTGTGCCCTAGTTGCATCATAGTTGTGCCCTAGTTGCACCCTAGTTACATCCCAGTTGTGCCCTAGTTGTGCCCTTCTTGCATCCTAGTTGCACCCTAGTTGCACCCTAGTTGTCCTTTGCTGTGCCCTGCTTAAACATAATTACGTCCTTCTTCCACACTAGTTGTATCCTTACTTTCATCCTAGTTGTGTCCTAGAAACGCCCTTTTTGCATCCTCGTTGCACCCTAGATGTGTCCCACTTGTGCCTTACTTGTACCCTAGTTCTTCCCTCTTTGCACCCTAGTTGTGTCCTAGTCGTGTCCTAGTTGCGCCCTAGTTGCATCCTAGTTGTACCCTTCTTGGGTCCTAGTTTGACATAGTTACTCCCTAGTGCCACCAACATTGCACTTGAGTTGTGGCATTCCTACAGTCTAGGTATGTCCTACTTGCGCCCTAGTTGTGTCCTAGTAATACGCTGGTTACGCCATTTTTATGCCCTTGTTGCACCATTATTACGCACTACTTGCATCCTAGTTACACCCCAGTTGTGTCCTAGTTACGCCCTTCTTGTCCCCTAGTTGTGCGCTACTTACCCCCGAGTAATGTCCTAGTTGCACCCTAGTTGCGTCCTCCATGCACCCTAGTTGCGCCCTTGATGCACCCTAGTTACACCCTAGTTACACCTAGTTGTGTCCTTGTTACACTCTAGTTATGCCCTTGTTACGCCCTCCTTGCATCCTAGTTGCACCCTAATTGCCCCCTAGTTACACCCTTCTTGTACCCTAGTTGCACCCTAGTTGCACCCTAGTCTTGTCCTAGTTACGTCCTATGTGGGTCCTTTGTGTGCCCTAGTTATGCCGTTGTTTTACCCTAGTTGTGCCCTAGATACGGCCTTCTTTCTTCCTTATGACATCCTAATTACGCCCTTGTTGCATCCTAGTTACGTCCTAGTTGCACCTTAGTTGAGCCCTTCTTGCATCCTAGTTGTGCCCTAGTAACGCCCTAGTTTGCCTTAGTTATACCCTAGTTACACCCGAGTTGCATCCTAGTTACACCATAGTTACGCCCTTGTTGTACCCTATTCGCACCCTAGTTTCAACCTAGTTGCATCCTAGTTGTGCCCTAGTTTCACCATACTTGCATCCTTCTTGCGTCCCAGTTACACCCTAGTTGCACCCTAGCAATGCCCTAGTTGCACTCTTCCTCTCTTGTAGTTGCGCCCTGGTTGCGACCTACTTATGTACTAGTTGTGTCCTAGTTGTACCCTTCTTGCAACCCGGATGCATCCTAGTTGCGCTCTTGTTGAGCCCTAGTTGCATTCTAGTGATGTCCGTCTTGTATCATAGTTACGCCATTGTTGCACCCTAGTTAAGTGCTAGTTGCATCCTAGTTGTGTCCTTCTTGCGCCTGAGTTATGTCCTAGTTCCGTCCTAGTTGCGTCCTAGTTGTGGCCTTCTTGCACCCTAGTTGCACCCTAGTTGCGCCCTAGTTGTGCCCTAGTTGTGCCCTAGTTGTGTCCAACTTTTTTCTTCTTCTTACGCTCTACTTGCGCCCCTGTTGCATCCTAGTTTGCCAAAGTTGCTTCCTATTTCCACCCTAGTTGCACCCCAGTTGCATCCCTCTTGCATCCTAATTGCACCCTAGTTGTGTCCTAGGTATGACCTAGTTGCATCCTAGATATTCCCTTGTTGTGTCCTAGTTGGGCCCTAGTTGTACCCTAGTTGCGACCTTGTTACGCCCGAGTTGCGCCCTTCTTTTTCCTTAGTTGCACCCTAGTTGTACCCCAGTTGCGTCGTGATTGTACCCTGGTTGAATCCTAGGTGTACGCTAGTTGTGCCTTTCTTACGCCCTAGTTGTTCCCTAGTTACGCCCTAGTTACGCTCTAGTTGCGTCCTAGTTACGACCTTCTTGCGCCTTAGTTACAACCTAGTTGCACCCCAGTTGTGTCCTAGTTGTGCCCTAGTTCCGCCCTAGTTGCACCATTTTTGCACCCTTGTTGGACCCTAGTTGTGCCAAAGTTCGCCATAGTTACACCCTAATTGTGCCTTAGTCACACCCAAGTTGCACCCTAGTTGCACCCTTCTCGTACCCTAGTTACGTCTTAGTTGCACCCTAGTTACACCCTAGTTCCATCCGTGGTTCTCCCTTACTGCGCCCTTGTTGTGCCCTAGTTACACCCTAGTTACGCCCTATTTGCGACCTAGTTACGCCCTAGTTACATCCTAGTTGTACCCTACACACTTCCTAATTTTACACTAGTAACGCCCAAGTTGCACCCTTGTTGCGTCCTTCTTGCACCCTAGTTACTCCCTAGTTACTCCCTAGTTGTACCCTAGTTGTATCCTTCTTGCGCCCTAGTTACACCCTAAATGCGTCCTAGTTACGCTCTTGTTGCGCCCTCGTTGCACCCTTCTTATTCCCTAGTTGTGTCCTAGTTGCATCCTAGATACACCCTAGTTTAGTCCTAGATGTTTCCTTCTTACGCCCTAGTTGTGTCCTAGTTGCACCCTAATAGTCTCCTATTTGTGTCCTTGTTTCTTGGTTCTTCCATAGAAACACCCGATTTCGTCACAGTTATGCTCGAGATACAGCCTAGTCGCACCCTAGTTGTGTCCTAGTTTTGCTTTTGTTGCACCATGATTGTGCCCTAGTTGTGCCCTTCTTGTCCCCTAGAGGCACCCTAGTTACACCCTAGATATGCCCTTGCTTTTCCCTAGTTATATCCTTCCTACGCCCAAGTTGCACCCTAGTTGTTCCCTAGTTGTGTCCTAGTGTCATTTTTGCTTCCTAGTTCTAGCCTAGAAACACCCTTGTTCGCCACAGATACACCCTAGTTACACCCTAGTTGTGCCCTAGTTGTGCTTTAGTTACACCATAGTTGTACCCTAGTTGCACCCTTCTTGCTTCCTAGTTCACAATAGTTACTCCCTAGTTGCATGCTAGTTGGGTCCTAGTTTGTCATATTTACACACTAGTTGCATCCTATTTATGCCCTAGTTGCATCCTAGCTGTGTCCTTCATGTGCCCTACTTGCATCCTAGTCGTGTCCTAGTGATGCCCTAGTTGCGTCCTAGTTGCACCCTAGTTGTATCCTAGTTGTGCCCTAGTTATGCCTCAGTTGCGTCCTTGTTGCACCCTTCGTGCACCCTGGTGGCACCGTAGCTGCGTCCTAGTTTATCATAGTTCCGTCCTAGTTTTTTCCTACTTGCGCATAAGTTGCACTCTAGCTTAACCCAAGTTGCACCCTAATTGCGCTCTTCTTGCACCCTTGATACGTCCTAGTTACACCCTAGTTCCATCCTAGTTACGTCCTAGTTGCGCCCTTTTTGTGCCCTGGTTGCACCCTAGTTGCGTCCTAGGTACGTCCTAGTGGTGCCCTTAGTTTTTCCCTTTCTTCCGTCCTTGTTGTGCCCATGTTGCACCCTTGTTCACAATAGTTATGCCCTAGTTGTACCCTAGCTGCGTCTTAGTTGCACCTTAGTTGCACCCAAGTTGTAGTCTTTTTATACCCTTCTCGCATCCTAACTATGTCCCAGGTGCACCCTAGTTACATCCTAGTTTTATCTTTCTTATGCCCTTCTTGCACCCTCGTTGCGTCCGAAGTGTGTCCTAGTTATTCCCTCGTTGTACCCTACTTGCATCCTTCTTACATCCTAGTTGTACCCTAGTTACTCCCTTATTGCATCCTAGTTATCCTAGTTATGTCCTAGTTGCACCCTTCTTGTGCCCTAGTTGCGTCCTAGTTGCGTCCTTCTTGCACCCTAGCTAAACCCTTGTTGCACCCTAGTTGCGCCCTTCTTGCGTCCTAGTTACGCCCTAGTTGCGCCCTAGTTGCACCCTAGTTACGTCCTAGTTGCACCCAAGATGCACCATAGTTGCACCCTTCTTGCGTCCTAGTTTCTTCCTAGTTGTGCCCTAGTTGTACCCTAGTTGTACCTTATTTGTGCTCTTCTTACACCCAAGTTTCGGCCTAGTTATGCCCTTTTTATGCCCTAGTTACACCCTTCTTGTTCCCTAGTTGCGTCCTCGTTTCACCCTACTTACACCCTAATTGCACCCTAGTTGTGCCTTTTGTGTGCCCTAGTTATGTCCTAGTTGTGTCCTAGGTATGCCCTAGTTGTGTCCTGGTTACACATATCTTTGCCATTCTTGTGCCCTAATTACGCCCTACTAGAATCCTATTTCTACCTTAGTCGCACCCTNTCCTAGTTTCTTCCTAGTTGTGCCCTAGTTGTACCCTAGTTGTACCTTATTTGTGCTCTTCTTACACCCAAGTTTCGGCCTAGTTATGCCCTTTTTATGCCCTAGTTACACCCTTCTTGTTCCCTAGTTGCGTCCTCGTTTCACCCTACTTACACCCTAATTGCACCCTAGTTGTGCCTTTTGTGTGCCCTAGTTATGTCCTAGTTGTGTCCTAGGTATGCCCTAGTTGTGTCCTGGTTACACATATCTCTGCCATTCTTGTGCCCTAATTACGCCCTACTGGAATCCTATTTCTACCTTAGTTGTACCCTAGTTATCTATTCTTGCATCCTAGTTGCATCCTAGTTGTGCCCTCGAAATGCCCTTGTTGCATTCTCGTTACATCCTTCTTGCACCTTGTTGCACCAGAGTTATGCCCCATTTATGTCCTAGTTACATCCTAGGTGGACCCTAGTTATGTCCTAGTTGCGTCCTACTTACACCTTAGTTACACCCTAGTTGCGCCCTAGTTGAGCCCTTATTGCGCCCTAGTTACGCCCTAGATACAACCGATTTTGCCCTAGTTGTGCCCTAGTTGTGCCCTAGTTGCACCCTAGTTGCACCTTGTTGTGCCCTAGTTGCGTCCTAGTACACCATAGCTATGCTCTAGTTGCGTCCTAGTTGCAGCCTATTTGTGCCTTAGTTACCTCCTAGTTGTGTCCTAGTTGCATCTTAGTTACGCACTAGTTGCACTCTTCTTTCATCCTAGTTGTTTCCTAGTTATGTCCTAGTTATGCCCCAGTTACGTCCTACTTGCACCCTTCGTGTGCCCTAGTTGTGCTGTAGTTGTGCCCGAGTTAAGCCCTAGTTGCACCCTAGTTGTGCCCTTCTTGTGCCATAGTAACGCTCTAGTCATACCCTAGTTACGTCCTACCTGCATGCTTATTGGGTCCTTCTTGAGCCCTAGTTGTGTCCTAGTTATACCCTATTTGCACCCTAGTTGTGCTCTTCTTGCACCCTAGTTACACCCTAGTTTCTCCCAAGCTACGTCATACTTACACCCTAGTTGTACTTTATTGTGCCCTAGTTGTGCCGTAGATGTTTCCTAGTTATGTCCTAGTTGCATCCTGATTACGCCGTTCATGTGCCCTAGTTGCACCCTAGGTACGCCCTAGTTGCGCCCTAGTTGTAGCCTTGTTGCGTCCTAGTTGCACCCTAGTTTCATCCTAGTGCCCATGCCTGCACCAACAAAGCCCGTGCCTGTGCCTACAAAGCCCACGCCTGCACCTATAAAGCCTGCATGCGCGACTACAAAGCCCGTGCCTGCACCTCCAAAGCCCGCGCCTGCGCCTACAAAGCCCGCACCTACGCCTACAAAGTCTGCGCGCGCACCTACAAAGCTTTCAACTGGGCCTACAAAGCCTGCGCCAGCACCAGCAAAGCCCGCGCCTACATCGACAAAGTCCGTGATTGCACCTACAACACCCATTCATGCGCCTAAAAATCTTGCGCTTGTACCTACAAAGCCCGCGCTTAGATGTGCAAAGCCCGTGCCTACGCCTACAAAGCCCGCGCCTGTGCCTTCAAAGCCCATGCTTGCACCTTTAAAACCCGTGCCTGTGCTTGCAAAGCCCGCGCCTGCGCCTACAAAGCCCGTGCCAATGCCTACAAAGCCAGCACATGCACCAAAAAAACCTACTCCTATGCCTACAAAGCCCGTGCTTGCGCCTACAAAGCCCGTGACTATGCCTACAACGCCCCTACTTGCACCGATGATGCCCACGCCTGCACCGGCAAAGCCCTTGCCTGCACAACAAAGTCCGCGCCTGCGCCAACAACCCATGCCTAGGCCTTCAAAGCCCGCACATGCACCTACAAAGTCCATGCCCGCTCCTCTAAATCCCGCGCTTGTGCCTACAGAGCCCCCGCCTACACCTACAGAGCCCACGCCTACGCTTACAGAGCATGCTCAGTGATGTGAATCTCTTGCCTGTGCCTACAGAGCGCACGCCTGCGCCTATAGAGCCCGCGCCTGTGCTTACAGAGCCCGTGCCTGCCCCTACAGGGCCCAGGCCTGTGCCTACAAGGCCCACGCCTGCGCCTAATAAAGCTCATGCCTACGCCTACAAAGTCCGTGCCTGCGCATACAAAGCCCATGCCTGCACCTACAAAGCCGGCAACTACGCCTGAACAGCCCGCCCCTGGGCCTACCAAGACCGTGCCTGCGCCTACCAATCCCGCACCTGCACCTACAAAACCTGTGCTTGCACCTTCAATGCCCGTGCTTGCGCCTATGAAGCCCGTGCCTGCACCTAAGAATCCTGTGCCTTTCCCTAAGAAGCCTGCACCTACAAAGCCTACGCCTGCACTTACAAGACTTATGCCTGTGCCTACAAAGTTTGTACCTAGGCCTACAAAGGCTTCGCATGTGCCTACAAAGACTGTGCCTCTACCTTGAAAGACTGCACCCGCGCCTACGATTCCTACGCCTTTGCCTAAAATGCTTTTTCTTGTGCTTACAAAGCCTTTACCTGCACATAAAAAGTGCGTGCCTCAACATACAGAGCTTGCACCTGCTCGTACAAAGCCCGTGCCTACGCATACATAGCATGCGCCTGTGCTTAAGAATTCTGTTCTTGCACGTACAAATCCCCTGCATGCGTCTACGAAGCTCGCGCTTGCACCTACAAAGCCCGTGCCTGTGCCTACGAAGCATGCGCGTGTTTCTACAAAGCCCGCGCCTGCGCCTACTCAGCCCACGCCTGTGCCTACAAAGCCCGCGCCTACACCTACAAAGCCTCCGCCTACACTTACAAAGCCTCCGCCTACACCTACAAAGCTTGTGCCTGAGCCTACAAAGCCAGTGCCTGCACCTACAAAGCCAACGCCTGTGCCTAGAAGTCCCCTGCCTTCGCCTATAAAGCCTGCGCCTGCACGTACAAATCCCGTGCCTGCGCCTACAAAGCCTTTGCCTAAGCCTACAAAGCCAGCACCTGCACCTACAAAGCCAGTGCCTACGCCTATAAATTTCCTGCATGCGCCTACAAAGCCTGCACCTTCGCCTCCAAATCCCGTATCTGTGCCAATAAAACCCACGTCTAAGCCTACGAAGCCCATGCCTGTGCCTACAAAGTCCACACCTACACGGACAAAGCCTGCGCCTACACTGACAAAGCTCATGCCTGCACCTTCAAAGCACGTGCCTGTACCTACAGAGCCTATGCTTGTGCCTATAGAGCCTGCGCTTGCACCTCGAAAGCCCGCGCTTGCACCTACAGAGCCCCCGCTTGCACCTATAGAGCCCACGCCTGCACCTACGGACCCGCGTTGTGCCTAAAGAGCTCGTGCCTACGCCTACAGAGCCCACACCTGCACCTATAGAGATTGTGCCTGAGCCTATAGAACCTGCGCTTGCACTGACAGAAACCACGCCTACACCTACAGAGCCCACACTATCACCCACAGAGCCCGTGCCTACACATAAGAAGCATGTGCCTGATCCTAATAAAGCCCGGACCTGCGCCTACAAGGCCCGCATCTGCGCCTACCAAGCCCGCGCCTACGCCTACCAACTCTGCTCATACACCTAAAAAGCCTACGCTTGCACATACAAAGCTCACGCCTACGCCTATGAAACCCGCACTTGTACCATTGAAGCCTGCGCCTTTGCCTACTGAGCCTGTGCCTATGCCCACAAAGCTTGTGCCAGCATTTACAAGGCATGTGCCTGCGCCTACAAATCTTGTACCTGCACCTACAAAGGTTGTACCTGAGCCTGCAAAGACTGCACCTGCATCTCCAAAGGCTGTGCTTGTGCATACATTGCCTGTGCCTTTGCCTACAATGCCTACGCCTGCGCTTACAAAGCCTGTGCCTGCGTGTACAAAGCCTGCACATGCGCGTAAAATGCCTATGCTTGCACATACAAAGCATGCACATGTGCATACAAAGCTTGTGCTTGCACCTACAACGCCCGCGCCTGCCCGTAAAAATCCCGTGCATGCGCCTACAAATTCCACGCCTTCGCCTACAAAGCCCATGCTTGCACTTACAATGCCTATGCCTGTATCTACAAAGCCCACGCCTGCACCTACAAAGCCCGTGCTTGTGCCTACGTAGCCCACATCCATGCCCACAAAGCCTGTGCCTGTCCCTACAAGCATGTGCCTGAACCTACAAAGCCAGCGCCTGCACCTACAAAGCCAACGCCTACGAGTACAAAGCTAGCGCCTGCACCTATGAAGACTACGCTTGTGCCTACAGAGCTCGCGCCTGTGCCTAGAAAGCTCGCACCTATGCCTACAAATCCCACTCCTCCACCTATAAAGCCCACGCCTTATGCCTACAAATCCCGCACCTGCGCCTACAAAGCTCGCACCTCCGCCTTCGAAGCCCACGCCTATGCCTACCAAATCCCGCGCCTGTGCCTAAAAAGCCCATGCTTGCACCCACAAATCCCGTGCCTGCACCTACAAAGCCTGTGCCTACGCCTACAAAGTCTGCGCCTGCACCTACGAAGCCTTTGCCTGAGCCTACAAAGCAAGCACATGTACCTACAAAGCCTGTCCTTGCGCCTACAAATTTTGTGCCTACGCCTACAAAGCCTGCGCCTGCACCTACAAATCTGGTGCATGCGCCAACAAAAGCCCACGCCCAAGCCTACAAGCCCCTGCCTGCATGTACAAAGCCCACGCCTGCACAGACAAAGCCTGCCCTTACGCTGACAAAGCCTGCGCCTGTGCCTTCAAAGCCCGTGCCTGCACCTACAAAGCCTACGCCTGTACCTACAAAGCCCGCGCCTGCACCTGTTGAGCCCGCGCCTACGCCTATAGAGCCCCCGCCTGCACCTACAGAGTACGCGCCTACATCTACAGTCCCGTTGTGCCTAATGAGCGCGTGCCTACGCTTGCAGAGCCCGCGCCTGTGCCTATAGAGACCGGGCCTGAGCCTATAGAGCCCGCGCTTGCAGGGACAGAAACCGCACCTGCACCTACAGATCCCACGCCTGCACCTACAGAGCCCATGCCTGCGCATGAAAAACCTGCACCTGCCCCTAACAAAGCCCGGGCCTGCACCTACGAAGCCCGTGTCTGCGCCTACAAAGCACGTGCCTGCGGGTATAAAGCCCGCAGTTTGCGCCTACCAAGCCCGCTCCTGCACCTACCAAGTCCATGCCTGCGCCTACAAAGCCTACAATTGCACATACAAAGAATGCGTCTGCGCCTATGAAGCCCGCGCCTGCACCTACAAAGCCTGTGCCTTTGCCTATGAAGCCTGTGCCTGCGCCTACAAAGCCTGCGCCTGCGCTTACAAGGCCTATGCCTGTGCCTACACATCTTGTGCCTGTGCCTACAAAGGTTGTGCTTGCGCCTGCAAAGACTGCACCTGCACCTTCAAAGGTTGCGCCTGTACCTACCATGCATATTCCTTTGCCTACAATGCCTGCGCCTGCACGTACAAAGCCTGTACCTACATGTACAAAGCCCACGCCTGCGTGTACAAAGCCTATGCCTGCACATAAAAAGCCCGTGCCCGTGCATACAAAGCCTGTGCCTGCACCTACAACGCTCGCGCCTGCACCTTCAAATCTCGTGCGTGCACCTATAAAGGCAGTGCGTGCACCTACAAATCTCGTACTTGCGCCTACAAAGCCTACGCCTGCGTTTACAAAGCCCGCGCCTGCGCCTACAAAGCCTACACCTACTCCTACAAAGCCTGCGCATGCGCCTTCAAAGCCCACGCCTGCACCAAAAAAGGCCCATGCATGCGCCTATAAAGCCCATGCCTATGCCTAGAAAACCCGCACCTGCACCTACAAAGCCAACACATGCACCTACAAAGCCCGTGCCTGCGCCTACAAAGCCCACGCCTGCACCTACAAAGCCCACGCCTGTGCCTACAAAGCCTGCACCTGCACCAACGAATCCTGTGCCTACGCCTACAAAGCCTGCGCTTGCCCCTGCGAAGCTCGCGCTTGCACTTGTAAAGCCTGCATCTGCGCCAACAAAGCCCGCGTCTGCTCCTGTGTAGCCCGCGCCTATGCCTACAAAGCCCGCACTTTGCCTACTAAGCCTGCGCTTATGACTACAAAGCCCACGCCTGTGCCTACAAAGCCCACGCCTGTGCCCACAAATCCCGCGCCTGGACCTACAAAGCCCACGCTTGCATCTATAAATCCCGCACCTGCGCCTACAAAACATGCGTGTGCACCTGCAAATCCTGCACCTGCACCTACAGCGCCCGAGCCTACGCCTAAAAAGCCCGCGCTTGCGCCAACAAAGCCTGTCCCTGCACCTAAAAAGCCTGTCCCTTTGCCTACAAACCCCACACCTGCACCTACAAAGCCGGTGCCTGCACCGACGAAGCCCACACGTGCACCGACAAAGCCCACACCTGCATTGACAAAACCCACGCTTGCACCAACAAAGCCTGCACCTACGCCTTCAAAGCCCGTGCCTGCGCCTATAAAGCCCTTGCTTACGCCTACAGAGCCTAGTCTTGCGCCTACACAGCCCCCACCTGTACCTGTAGAGCATGCGCCTGCGCCTACAGAGCCCGTGCTTGTACATATAAAGCCCATGCCTAAGCCTACAGAGTTCACGCCTGCACCTACAAAAACCCCACCTATACCTACATGGCTTCGCCTGCACCTACAGAGCCCACGCCTCTACCTACAGAGCCCCCAACTGCGCCTAACAATGTTTGTGTTTACGCCTACAAAGCCCGTACCTGCGCCTACAAAGCCCACGCTTGTGCCTACCAAGCCCAAGCCTTGGCCTACCAAGACTGCGCCTGCGCCTACAATGCCCGCCCTTACACCTACAAAGCGTGCGCCTATGCCTAAGATACACGCGTCTGTACCTACAAAGCATGCGCCTACGCTTACAGGGCCTACGCCTGCGCCTACAAAGCTTGTGCCTAAACCTACAAAGGTTGCACCTGGTCTGCAAAGAATGCAGCTGGACCGTCAAAGGCCATGCTTGTGCTGACAATACCTACACCTTTGCCTACAATTCCTGTGCCTGCCCTTACAAAGCCTGTCGGTGCGTGTACAAAGCACACGCCTATGCGTTTAAAGCTTGCGCTTGCGCGTACAAAGCATGCACCTGCGCATACAAAGCCTGCGCATACGTGTACAAAGCCAGTGCCCGCGCCTACAAAACCTGTGGCTTTGCATACAAAGCTCATGCCTGCACCTGTAAAGCCTGTGCTTGTGCCTGCAAAGCCTGTGCCTGTGCCTACAAAGCACGAGTCTGCACCTACAAAGGCTGTGCCTGCACCTACAAAGCTCGCGCCTGCACTTACGAAGCCCACGCTTTTGCCTCCAAAGCCCACGCGTGCGCCTTCAAAGCCCGCCTGATCCTCCAAAGCTCGCTCTTGCACCTACAAAGCCCTCGTCTGCACCTACGTAGCCTGCGCCTGCACCTACAAAGCCCACACCTGTGCCTAAGAAGCCGCGCCTATGCCTACAAAGCCCGCGCCTATGCCTACAAAGCCTGCGCCTATGCCTACAAAGCCCATGCTTGCGCCTACAAAGTCCACGCCTGCTCCTACAAAGCCCGTGTCTGCGCCAACAAAGCCCGTGCCTCCACCTACAAGGCCTGCGCTTGCACCAACAGAGCCTGCACCTGAGCCTACAAAGCCAGCACCTGCACCCACAAAGCCAGCGCCTACGACTACAAAGCCAATACCTTCACCAACAAAGCCTGTCCTTATGCCTACAAAGTCCATGCCTGCGCTGACAAAGCCCGCGCCTACACCTACAAAGCCCACACTTGTGCCTACAAAGCCCACGCCTGCGCCTACAAAGCCTGTGCCTATGCATACAATGTCTATCCTTATGCCTTAAAAACCCGCGCCTGTGCCTACAAATCCCACACCTGCACCGACAATGCCCGCGCCTACGCCTACAAAATCCGTACCTGAGCCTACAAAGCCTGTACCTACACCTACAAAGCCGGTGCATGCACCTACAAAGCCCCTCCCTACACCTACAAAGCCCGCGCCTGTGCCTACAAAGCCCGCGTCTATGCCTACAAAGCCTGCGCTTGCGCCTACAAAGCCTGTGCCTGCGCTTACAAAGCCAGCGCCTGTAACTACAAAGCCAGTCCCTGTGCGCACAAAGCCTGCACCTGTGCCTTCAAAGCTCGTGCCTGCGCCTACAAAACCCTTTTATGCGCCTACAAAGCATGTGCCTGGCCTACAAAGCCCGTCCCTGCGACTAGAAAGCCCACACCTATGCGTAACTAGGACGTAACTGAAGCGCAACTAGGCCGCAAATAGGGATCACCTCGGGCATAACTAAGGCGTAAGAAGAGCTCAACCAGAGCACAGCTAGGGCGTAACTAGGACGCATCTAGGACGCAAGTAGGGCGCAAGAAGGGCACAACTAGGGCACAACTAGGGCACAACTAGGGCGCAACTAGGGTGCAACTAGGGCACAAAGAGGGCGCAAGAAGGGCACAACCAGTGCACAACCGGGGGGCAACTAGGGCACAACTAAGGCACAAATAGGGCGTAACTAGGGCGGTACTGTGGTGTACTAGAGTGCAACTACGTGCAACTAGGGAAAAAGAAGGACGCACCTGGCATCCAACTAGGGTGCAATTAGGGTGCAAGAAGGACGCAACAAGGGCAGAACTAGGGCATAACTAGGATACAAGGGCACAACTAAGGCACAAGAAGGAAACAACTAGGACACAAGTAGGACACAACTAGGTTACGATTAGGGTGCAACTAGGGTACAAGAAGGGCACAACTATGGTGCAACTAGGATGCAACTAAGGGGTAACTAGGGTACAACAAGGATGCCACAAGGGTGCAAGGAGGGGAAAACTAGGACACAACTAGGATGTAACTAGGCCGCAAATAGGACGCAACTAGGGCGCAAGTAGGGTGTAAGACGAACGTAACTAAGATGCAACTAGGGTGTAACTAGGCCGCAACTAGGGAGTAACTAGGGCGCAAGAATGACGCAACTAGGACGCAAGTAGGACGTAACTAGGGCACAAGTAGGGTACATCTAGGGATTAAGAAGGAGTAACTACGGTGCAACTAGGACGTACCTGGGGTGCAACAATTGCACAACTAGGGTGCAAGAAAGGCACAACGATGGCATAACGAGGACACAATTGGGATGCAATTAGGGTGAAACTAGGGCGCAACTAGGGTACAACTAGGACGTAACCAGGGTGCAACTGGGATGGAAATAGGGTGCAACTAGGATTCAACTATGGCACAACTAGAGCACAAGTAGGGTGTAACCATGGTACAACTAGAGCGCAACTTGGACACAACAAGGACGGAACTAGGGCACAACTAGGGTGCAACTAGGGTGTAACTATGGAAAACTAGGGCACAACTAGGGTGCAACTAGGGTGAAAGAAGGGTGCAACTAGGGTCCAACTAGGACGTAACTAGGGCATAACTCAGGTGCAACTAGGGCGCAGGAAGGGTGCAACTAGAGGGCAAGCATGGCGTAACTAGGACACAACTAGGGCGCAACTAGGTACAACTAGGGCACAAGAAGGACGTAACTAGGACGCAACTAGGGTGCAAGTAAGGCGTGACTAGGGTGCAACTAAGGTGCAAGAAGGGCGCAACTAGGGCGTAGCTATGACATAACCAGGAAGAAAGTAGGACGCAACTAGGATGCAAGAAGGGTACAGCTAGAATACAACTAGGGCACAACTAGGTCGTAACTGGGGTGTAACTAGGGTGCGGTGCAACTAGGGCGCAACAATGGGGAATTAGGACAAAACTAGGGTACAACTAGGGCACGAGTAGGGTGCAACTAGGACGCAACTAGGGTGCAACTAGGACACAACTATGGCACAACTAGGGTGCAAGAAGGACGCAAGTACGGGGCAACAAGGACGTAATTAGGGCACAACTAGGATGCAACTAGGGTGCAAGAAGGGCTCAAGTAGGCCTCAACTAGGGCGCAAGAAGGGTATAATGAGGATACAGGTAGGAAGCAACTAAGACACAACAAGGGTGTAACTAGGGTGCAATAAAGGCGTAACTAGGGAACAACTAGTTGTTGCTAGGACGTAACTAGGATGTAATGGTAGTGCAAGAAGGGTGTAACTAGGATGCAACTACGGTGTAACTAGAGCGTACCTAGGGTAAAACTAGGGTGCAAAAAGGGTACAACTATGGCATAACTAGGGCACATCTGGGATGCAACTAGGGTGAAACTAGGGCACAATTGGGACGTAATTATGGTTAACTAGGGCGCAACTATGGTGGACCTAGGACATAACTATGACGCAAGAAGGGCACAACTAGGGCACAACTAGGGCGCATCTCGGGTGCAGCTAGGATGCAACTAGGACGCAACTAGGGTGTAACTGGGCCGTAAGTAAGGGAATGTATGGCGCAACTTGGGCGTAACTAGGACATAGTAAGGGTGCAACTAGGGAGCAACAAGGACGCATAAAGGGTGCAACTAGGGCGCAACTAGGGCGCAAGAAGGGCACAACTAGGATACAACTAGGACATAACTAGGGTGTAACTTGGGTGCAATGAGGGCACAAGAAGGGCGCAGCTAGGGTGCAACTAGGCCTCAACTATGGCGCAGCTAGGGCACAACTAGGGCATAATAATGGTAAACTAGAGCGCAACTAGGGCACAACTAGTGGCCAAGCAAACCGTAAATAGGGCACAACTAGGGTACAACGAGGATGCAACTAGGGCGTAACTAGGACGTAAAATGGACGGAACTTGGGTGCAGCCAGGGTAAAACGAGGGTGCAACTATGGTGCAACTAGGGCGCAAGAAAGGTGCAATTAGGGTGGAACTAGAGCTCAAATAGGACACAACCAGAGCGTAACTAGGGTATAAGAAGGACAGAACTTGGGTGCAAATTGGGCGCAACTAGGATGCAACTAGGACACAACTACGGCATAAGTAGGACGTAGCTATGGCGAACTAGGACGCAACTGGGGTGCGACTAGAGTGCAAGAAGGGCGCAACCAGAGCACAGCTATGGTGCAACCAGGGCGCAATTAGGGCGTAAGAAGAACGTAACCAGGGCGCAACTTGGGCACAAATAGGCACAACTGGGATGCAACTAGGGTGTAACTAGGATGTAAATATGGCACATTACGGCACAACAAGGGCACAACAAGGACACAACAAGGACACAAGGAGGATGCAACTATGGTACAACTATGAGACAAATAGGGTACAACTAGGGTGCAAGAAGGATGCCCTAGGGCGCAACTAGGACATAACTAGGGTGTAATTAGGGTGTAATTAGGGTGCAAAAAGGGGGCAAATAGGACACAACCAGGGTGCAACCAAGGTGCAACTAAGACACAAGAAGGGGGCTAGGGCGCAAGAAGGAGGCAACTAGGGTGCAACTAGGATACGACTAGGACACATGAAGGCCGCAACGAGTGTGTAACTTGGACACAACTAGGATGCAACTAGGGCGTAACTAGGGCGACACGATGGCGCAACTAGGGTGTAAGAAGGGGCAACTAGGTCATAACTAGGTCGTAACTAGGGTGAACCTAGGATGCAACTAGGGTACAACTATGGAAAACTAGGACGCAAATAGGGATTAACCAGGGTATATGAAGGGTGCAAATAGGGTACAACTAGGGCATATCTAGGCAGCAACTAGCATGCAACTAGGGCATAAGAACGGTGTAACTAGGACACAACTATGGCTCAACAAGAGTGTAACTAGGGTGCAACTAGGGCATGAATAGGGTGCAACTAGACGTAGGGCCTTCGTGCGATTGTCTCGAGCCTCTTCGAGACTAAGGGGACAGGATTTGGCTTGACCCAAATATGAAAAAACTCATTCATACACACGTTGCACACCCATGTGGACATCAGTTACCCAAGTCCCGCTCCAAGAATCAATGTCATTTGCCCTCAAGCACAAGATGTAGGGTTTTCATGCGCACATCTCAAGAATCTCAGAGACCGAGAGTCCAGCAATGTGCCCAACTCAAAATCGGAAAAACTTGCCCATATGCACATCGCACATCATTAAGAACATCGGAAATCCAAGTCATGCAAAAAAATCCATGTCATGTGCCCTCGAGCATACGACTTAGGCTCTCTGTGCACCCACGTATTGCCTCTCCGATACTAAGGGGGCTGAGTTTGCCCGACTTTTGGCTCGATTGGAAGCCAGAAAACATCATCCATACGCATGTTGCACACCTATGTCAACATTTGGAACCCAAGTCCGATGAAAGAAATCCGTATTGTTTGATCCCAATCAAATGACGTAAGTTATATACACAAGTATCTCAGGCCATGATATCGTTGCCATAGCCTAAGAATGAGAGTGATAACCCTGAATTTGACCACAGCATCTATAAGTGGAAGAGGTGTGTGAAAAGCAGGTATGACGTTTTAATGTAACTAGGGTTTAGGGGTGGTCTCGGACATACGATGCACACCGTTCATCTTGTGTGCACGAGGTTACCATGAAGATGACATAGCACTGTGTTTGCTACAAGTGATCCTCAGTCCCGATACATGAGAGGGAGGCAAATCACAATGACGGAGTCACAATTTTTTTGTATGCCAGTGACGGGATCTGTCGGGTCGAGCGTGGTTCCCGAAGGGGATTCAAGCGGAGCCCAATCTGGCTCAAATTTACCGGATCAGTACGTGATGTGTATGCAGAAAGTGTTGCATGGTCCAAGCCGATTTCAACGAGGATATGTGCAGGATGCTTCTTTGACCGGCCATTACAGGCTTCACCAACAATCAACCTGCTCTGCACCGCCTTTGGGATCTTTGGCTCATGATGCAGAGAGGGATATTGTGTAGCTATGCATTGCGTATCGGGCAACCTAACACGTTCCAAATCTATTAAGGGGATGCATTCCACAACTGTGGCAATTCACTCTACCAAATGAGTGCGCGACAGACGCCGGTGTACGCAAGGCCTCATTTTGTGCCATGCTTTGTTGCACCCCAAGAAATTGTTTGATAACGTGTGAAGTCCGGAAATCATCTCAGCGGGTGTAGCGGATCGCCTCCAAACCATGCTTCGTGCAAGGAGCGAGGAGCGAGCCCTCGCATTGCTGCAGCTGGGAAACTTGAAAGAAATCCGTCCTTCCTTCAAGGGAGGAGCTGTCGGGTCAGGCCCGTGTCACTTGCACGGCCCACGAGGTTGCCCACGATGCCTACACCCGTAAAGAGCTACGTGGTTGATCCTTCCATGAATCATATGCTTATCTCAATCCGAGCTTGCTTGGCATTGCAGTGATTCACAGCAACTCCCGTGGTGTCCAGTTTTTCCTTGCACACCCAATCAGGCTTGCAATGTGCACCTCAACCCTTTTTCCCACAACCCTTCCATCCCTCTCTTCTTCCCTGTGTGGCAAGAAAATGCATCCGTGTGCCCTAAAACGCTCGTTGTGCTCGTTCGAATTGCATCGTCGCAGTCCCTCACGCATGTGTCACCTTATCAAACCATTCCTTTCATAGTGTGGTACAATCATACGTGGGCTATCATTTGAATCCCATTTGAACTTTGCACAAAAGCGACCATGGACTCCCATAGTGTTGAGATGGGTGAACCCCCAAAAAGTGCTAGGGGGGGGGCTGGTTCTAGAGGGCTGGCTATATCTCCCACGTGAATCGTCTAGAAGGGTAAGGGGTTGAGACTAAGGCAGAACTAGGGCATAGCTAGGGCACAACTAGGGTGCAGCTAGGGGGCAACTATGCCACTACTAGGGCGCAAAAATGCACCCTAGTTGCGCCCTAGTAGGCACAAATAGGGTTCCTTAGGGCGTCTTCGTGCATCTTCGAGACCAAGTGGCCAAAAAGCTGCCGGAATCTGAATAAAAAAACTCAACCGTATGCATGTCCCACACGTGAACTAAATTAATCAAAGCTTTTAGCTCTAATTATATATTACAAGGTCGAATATAGTGATATTTTCTTCATTATTTTGATGGAAAACCTATAATTACATCTCGTTTCCCCCAATGTTTGAAACGAGAGGGAAAAGCAAATGGAATTTTATGATGAAAGAATGATCCTGATCGCGTTTTATTGAAATAATTTTTATTTGTGCTTTGCCATAAGGTTCATGAAATCTCTGTGGATGGGGAAGTTTCCATGGTGGCAACCACCCAATAATAGGAAGAAAATCACGTGATGGTTGGTTTGGTGCCTAGTCTCCAGAGGTCAGAAGCCAAAACAAATGCGATCCTGCTCACGTTCTGCATCGCTTGCCCCTATTCTACCCACCGCGCATCGTATCGTCCATCCACTGCTCTTTGGCGTCACTCAGAGGCAAGCAAGCGAGCTCCAACTTCATCGCGATTGGTCAGTCTGCGCACCGCGACTCTTCGATCGTCCTAATCGCCGCTTACATTTTCCTCGCCGACTCTTCGTCAACTCATCGTACGCTGTTTGCCCAATAGAGGCGATCGGCGGTGGTACGATGCGCCAATGGGCGGAGGGCTGGGCGAAGAATCGTCGGCGAGGCAGTCAGACGGCAGGGGCACGACTGCCACGCCAAGGCGCAGCAACCTGTGCCTTCGGCGGCGGCCTACGTGCCGAAAGCTGAGAAACGCAGACACGTTGCCGTTTCCCGTCAGTGATGAAAAGCTCCGTTCATTCGCACTTTAAGCGCAAATCCGCTTCACCTGCGCAAAAGCTTCTGGTCGCTCCAACCCTAGGTTACCAAATAGTGCGAGGTTTTGTGCTCGAGCGGCCAGCGCTGTACGCCAAAATGTGCGTAGGCTCGACGTAAGGGTTGTACAAGCTGCTGCCAAGAAGCCGTCGTACGATTAACGGCCTGTGCAGTTTCCGCATTGAGGGGACCGCAGCATCCGGTTTTAATCATCAAATCCACAGCCCTGATCTGCTGCTTAATAATTCCCCTCCGGAGCAGTTGTTCTGACCCGTCCTCACTGCCCTGCATTCCTCCCTAAGGTAGCGATGGCTCGGTCCAGACGACAAGCGACTGCGACAGTAACCGCAGCAACAGCAGCAGCAGACGGGGTCGACGCCAGGCTGCTGGCAGCACCCGCCTCCACGTCCTCCTCCTCATCCGCCCTAGCCGAAGCATTTCCAGAAGGCGAGGGGGAGGGCGGAGGAGGAGAGCCGCTGTACGCGCTGGAGGCGTGCAACAGAGGCAACGTACAGTTCCTCAAGGACGTGCTGGGCGCCGGCGCCAGCGCCATGGACAGGGATCCCGCCACTGGTAATGTGGCGCTGCACCTGGCTGCCAAGGGCGGCCATGAGGCGTGCGTTGAGCTCCTGGTGAGTTTGACGGTGGCTACGTCACGCAACGA